>DF240338.1:112479-124895 GCA_000507305.1 Breviolum minutum Mf 1.05b.01 | reverse complement strand
CCTAGTGAACTGTCGGAACGCAGACCACGTGTGACATCTCACACAGTACAATGCACGCAATAAAGAAACATCACTCAACGAGTGACCTAGTCATACCGGAGTGACTGCACCAAACACGGTCATCAGCTGACTGAGGACTTGTTGAACCTGATCCGGTACTTCGCACGAAAGCCAGGAAACCAACCTCAGCGGGGCAATGTCACGACATTGGGGATGAGCAACTTCAGGATTACTGCGCAACATCTGCCATAACGGAAATCTGCCATGTGGCATGTTGAGATCAATCCAGTGACCATAAGAATGTTCACAGGAACCAAAATGCCCTCGCAACTCAGGTGTATCACGATCCACAATGCAATACTTGCACGAAAGGGAGCGTAGTGGCTTCTCAGCTGGCTCTTACAGTGGCATTTGCCTCCTCCACCTGTCCAGTTAGGAGGTATTTTGGGGGGCATTGCTCTGCCTCCGGTGCTATTGCATGGCATTCCGCCTGAACATGGAACCCAGCTCATGTTGATCCACCTCACTACTGACAGATTGTGCCAATGGCATCCCCATGATGACACGCCACCGCAACCAAATGATCACTTGCTTTGTGCGTAAGACTGTGTTGCGGAATCCTGGTAGTATATCTAGTTTCGTTTTGCTGGCTGGGCCTTTTTCCAGCTCAGTGGCACCCACCAGTCTGCCAAATTTCTCCTCCAGTGAAGGTGGGAGCTGGAGAGATTCAATATGCTTGGCGAAGGCATGCGCTGCTGCGTTTTGCTTGGTTACCACCATGACCTTCAGTGTTGGATCCATCACCAATAGGCCGGCAATCATGGCAGCTGCGGCACGGGTTTTCCCGGCCCCAAAGACTCCACTGATGGGACAATCAGTACGTCCTTCCAAGACAGACTGGACCAAAACTGTAAGCACCGCCAAGAAGTGACAATCAGGGTTGGTCACTAACGGTCGGATGGCCTGAAATAGCGCTCCTTCTTCCTCAGTCAGCCCTTTTGTAGACGCCGATGCGCTAGAGGCACGCAGGGCAAATTGGAGTAACTTTACAGAAGCAGCAAACAATGGTCCACGCTCACCTGGAAAGATGGGTGTGAACTTCTCTTCTGCTCGGAGTCCACACCCCAGACACAGCCTTTCAGGGGCCATGTTAGTAAAAACACCAAGGAACACCATGTCCACAATGAAGATGTTCGCCTGGAAGGCTCGTCCCTGCAGCCCCATGTGAGCTTCATGAAAGGCCAGGTATTGACAGTCCCCTCTTCTACGTAGGGCATCACTGCAAAAGGCCGATGCAATGTCGGGGGGTAGCCAGGCAAACTCCGTCTCAGACGGGACAACCCGCTTCCAAAGCTTGTTGTCGGTTTTCTTTCCTCGATTGGCAACAGACTCGTATGCAATGAGGACGGCCTGAAAAACTTCGTTCACATGGGGCCCACTCTGGACTCGGTGATACACAAGCACCGCCATCCCTTTTCTCAAGCCTAATTGGATGTGCTGTTGATGCAATCGATGTACAGCTTGGCCTTGAAACCGATTGACATCCACCGGATGCACCATTCGTGGATCCGAAAACAAGAGGAGCGGTAAGGTGCCCCAAAAAACCCGCACGTGGTGGATGTGGTCATGTGACGTGAAGAAATATGCAATGGTAACCTTCGGTTGAAACGGAGACCCATTGTCATGTGAGGTGGCACGAATGTGGTGGCAAGTCCATAAAGTACGAGTAGCATCTGCCCATGGGGCACGGACTGGAGTGAGTTGCGGCAGCACAAGGTCCAAGAAATGGCATAACCTTAGGCAACGTGAGCCTCTGTAAGAATTGGCGAAACAGAGCAAACAAGGCCTCTGGACGATGCCTCAGGTTGCGTACGCTAATCAACTCTATGAGATGATCCCGCAATGCCTCTGCCGATTCCAAAGGAGTTTCCAGTTCCAGATGCGCAGTTCCCAATGCAAGTAGATCACTGTTCTTCACCTCCTCCACTGTGGAAAGATGGAGCATGGTGGCCTCAATAAGCTCATTCACCGCAGGTTCCAGGCGAAAGCTCAGCCACGACAACAGGCGCAAAGGGGTGGCGTCTCTCTTAGCAGAGCACGCAGCCTCTGAGTGCACAAAAAGGAACCTGGCAAGATCCCACCACCCTGCCGCATGATTGAGCGTGAGCCAATGAGAGTAGTTGTGCTCTCTGGCTCCAAAGCGCTCTTTATACGCTGCTCCTTCAGTGGAAACGTAAATATACCTGATCTGGAGCCGATCCAGTTGGTACTGACCAGGTTTCCACACACATAATTGGTCGGCCTCATAGTGCAACAGATGAAGAGTGTGAGATACTGGTGAAGTGACTATCAGTTGCGGCGGACAGGCAATTGCCCCAAGCTTGCCATTCGTCACCACATTCGGGATCTTCCACAATAGATGCAAAGTGCTCAGGCCAGCAAAGCTGCCAGCCGAAAAGCCTCTGAGATCGATCCGCTGGTCCAACACAAGCGTGTCGGGAGAGCCAGTGTATCTTCCCATTCTACCCCCCATCAACAGGTTCCAAATCAAGGTCATCGAGTCGGTCCACAAAACATGAGGCATTCTGCGATGTGACGGTGGAATGTGGGAAGCACCAAACATTTCCAATGCAGTGGCCCGACGGGCTGAGGCACCCGGGAGCTGAACCGCAGGCAAGACTTCTGACGTGAGTTTATCCCAATGCATAGCGCTATCCAGTCCAAAATAATGCAGCACCAAGAATTCATGGGAAGCTTTGCTCCTGCCTAGAGCAGCGACCTGCAGAGTTTGGGTGCCTCCAAAGGGGCCCGGGACCACAACGGTCTCTTGCATAGGAGCAAGTGAAGGTCCGTAGACCGACTGCCCTTCTTTGTCCGATCGGATCGAGATATCCCAGGGGATAGGGTACGAAAGATCCCTACCCCCTAGTCCCGTTGCTTCCACATGTAAGGTCTCAGGGAGGTGCCGTTGGATCTCGTTCCCAGTTGACACAAGCAGCTGGAGGGGGAAGGAGTCAACATTCTCCAGAGTTGCAAGTATAATTTTCGCATCTGCCCATTCAGCATCAGTATGGATAATGGCGGCAATCCATGCCATCGTACAGCCTCAATCCACTGATCGGTGGGGAACTTGTCCGGCATATTCCCCATGACAGAGAGAAAATAGATGGCACGGATGGCATCCAAGGGATACTCATAGGTAAGGATTCTGAGGGCAAGCTGACTGATGACTTCAGGGTATGGGCCATTCGCCGCAAGGTCTTCCAGGGTACTAAGGTGAGCAGATTGATAGAGATCCGCTGCCTCGTGGGCGTTGAAGTTCTGCTTCAAATGGGTAGGGGAATTGAGCCCATCAGGTCCAACTTCCACTTCGATGTCAACAAGCCATTGGGACAGGGCAGAGCCCGGGACACTGATTGGATTCCACTGTTGCCAACACGAGAGCATGAGTAGTTTCTCCCGCTCAGAGAGTATGGGTGGTAGGACTCGAAAATCGATGGTTGTGCCAACGACGGGACGGAATCCAACACTGGCCCACATAGGTGGTTTATCCACGGTGCCAAGCATAGCAGCAGCAAGAGGAAGCCATCCTTCAGGTGCAATCGATGCTAGATTTCTTTCCATACCCACCTTGGCTCCTCCATAAGCATGTATAATGGCAGGTCTCTGAAGGCCATTGGATACCTCCGTGGCTTGGAACATACGATCTCCCGGAAGGCTGAGAACCGGAGCAAGACCTGGCATCATCAGCAAGGATGGTAGGGCGCCTTGTTCGAAAGCTGCTCGTGCCCATGCCACAATACGAGGGGAACGGCATTGGTAATTCTGAAGGAGGGCACCTGCATGCCCATGTCTAGGCCAGGGGCCTTTGGGGACAGGGAAGAGGACCCTGGATGTCCATTCACCAATTAATGCCCATGCCAGACAGAAGTCCAGGGAGTAGTGCAGACACGTGCCCATCAACGGTGATAACGCCAAACCTGATTGAATCCAGAGCGCCTTCTCTTCGGGACTGAGCTCACTGCCAGTGCGCGAACGCATCAAAAACTCACCAAGTCTACCCCAAAAGGTCACTGCCAATTTGGAGGCTTCGTCCTTGAATTCCTCATCAGTGACTGAACCTGGGGAACTCCTGAGGCGGAGTGACCAGTCATTCCAGTCAAAAAGTGACGGGTGAGAAGATCGAAAGATCACAATAAGCCCAGCATTGAGTTCAGCATGCGGTTCAGTAACCACAAGTGCCCCTTGTCCCATTCGAGTGCTGCAAACATGATGTTGCGTGTAGACAACCTGTGGGTCTGAGCGGAATCGTGCAAAGGCCCGTAGTGGGTGTGCCTGAGGGATTCCACCATCCGAGGAAATCGGGTCAAAAAGGCCTCTGTCCACAGATCTTCAACCTCAAACAAGGTAACAGGTAGACAATCGCTATCCAGCAGTACAAAGTTTATCCCAGGGAACATTGCCACCAGGGCAGCCAGGACGAAAGTGCCTGCCCAGATGGGGTGGACGTGATGTAATCCTGTAGTGGCAGAAATGGGGAAAAGGAGCACCTCCGTTTTCTCTTTGTGGGGTCCAATGAGCTTGAGGCGACTATGCCACCATCTTGCAGCCGCAGGCCAGTGAGGCAGGGAGGGATCTTGCCGCTTGTGGTTCGCCAACTCACGGTTGTCCACCATAACATATACGGTGTGAAATTTCACCAGATATCCGCATTGGCGTAAGACATACTCAAAGATCAACTCCCAGTGAGGATGTCCAAGTTCCCCAGTGACCTCATAAAGGTGCAGACGCACCAAATTTGGCACCAGGGTCCCCAGCAACAAACAGAGCACTTGTATCAAAGCTTCCTCTACCATGAGAGTCACCCGGAAGGTCTGCTTGCAGTCTGTCACAGAACTGCTGAAATTCAACGGTTCTGCCAGGAGTACGAGGGGTATCAGCTGGCAATCTGGTCAGTCCCTTCGCCACTTGTTGGCATCCCCCTTAAGAAGACGGTCCCAGTGTATCAGCGTTAACAGCAGTCGGCATCATCCCCAGAAGAGTCCGTAGGAGAAAGGCTGATGTATGGCCATTGCGAAGGGGCGGTATCAGTGGAACCGAGTTCCGAATGCAGACTGCAAGAAAACACAACGAGGGAGGCTGAGGCACCTCGTCGTGTTTACACAGGGAAAGGGTTGAGTCACTAGCGCTTGAACGAATCCGAACACACGACCGACAACCCTGAAAGGAAAGTAGTAACAGCGCAACTCCGTAGGGAAGAACCAACAAACACATGCATTCCCGCCAAACAGTGAAGACCACATGAGTATTGTCGAGAACCTTAAAATCAAGAAGACAGGTCGTCATGCACTCTTTGCAACACAAAATGGTAACAATGAAGCAAGTCCTTTGAGACAATGTAGATTGCGCAGGCACACTATGTACCAGCCACAAGCTTATTGAAAAAGGTCAATATCAAAGGAGACAACCCGATCATCTCTGCGGCGGTTCTTCATCAGCTGATGACTCTATTTCGGGAAGTGAGCCCAGTTTCTTCAAATGAGGTCTTCGAGATCGGTCGCCAGCAGTTAGGAGTGACTGCCAGTGGTGAGCTTTCCTGGGACATAATCAGAGACGCGCTGATTCGTGAAGTCACATTTCGAGACACTAGCTGACCTACTGAAAAAGTGTGTTGCCTCATGGCTGCATTCTTGCAACGCCTTTCACTACCTCGCCTGGTGCACTTCCTGGACATGATCTTACCGCAATGGTCCCAGTGCAGTCCCCTTGCCACTCAAGGCGGCGATTTGCGTCGTCTTTCCGTGTCGCAGAACGTCTTGCAGGAGGTGAGCATGGAGTGGAATCCTCCAAATGTCGTCAAGCCACAATGGTCCAGGTCAGGCATCGTACATGTCGCAATTGCCAGGGACCACAAACCACTGTTGCTTCCTGTTGCTTCGGGCTACTTCATTGCTTCCGAATCGTACCACTGAGTCTTTCCAAATGAGGCTGGACCTCCGTATGACAAGCAACGGATTCAAATGGGGTTGCCTGGCAATACTGTCCTCATCTATTTCTGGAGTTGGCCACTACCAAAGTGTTGGTTGCTCTTGCCGCCTGACCTGCATACCAACAAGCCGTGGCAAGGCCAGCATAAGTTTTGGAATTACGTCTCGCCAATTGCCACTTACTTTGCCTGGTTACCTGAACAGTTGGCTCGTACTTACTGCAGTGCTGCCTTGGACAGGTGCCAGGGTCTCCCCTATGGAGAACTGGTCACATGGGAGATACCCAAATGCCCCAGGAACTGGAGTTATTCCTTCGCATCCTCTTTAAAAATTTAAGGCTGTGCTGTGGAATCCAATGTACTCACAGCTTACATCGAGATGGACCTTGCCAGCGCGAGAAACTCTTCACAGCAGCTCTTAAACTGCTAAGATTTGTAATTGGAATTGGGACTGTTCGTTGTGAAAATGAAGCACAAAGGGCATTACATGCAGCCCTCTTGGCTTGGAGACGGCCACGTCCTGGCCACTTTGAGCGCTATTGTGCTGACCTTGTGTAAAGGACGTACTTGGAGCTGGCAAAACTCGCTCTACTGAAGCCCTTCTGGCTGGGCTTTTGGTCTTTGACCCGAGCCTTCAACTGATGGTCCTCACGAAAGAAAATGTCGCAGCCCATGCAGTTACTGAGCATCTTGTGTCGTTGCAGATGCCTGATTACATTCAAGACAAAATGGGGCGATTGGTTAGATACTATGAGCAAAACCGCAAGGGGTCTTATACTCCACTGGACATACTTCTTTCCAACCGGAACCAGGTCATTCGACAGAAGTCACTTCTCATTGGATGCGGAGGTGGCTTTCAACAAGAATGCAGTCAGCAATTTAGTCCTGTCGCTGACTGGATGAGTAGCGTTGATCTGTTTCTAGGGGATGAGGGACAACAATATGGGAATATGGAAGAGGCGGTCTCAGTTGCTAGAACCCCGGCTACGTGTTTGGAGGTGTGGTCTGGTGACCACAGGCAAACGCCAGGTGGACTGAAAAAGAGCATAGCAGCACCAAGGAGGCCTTTCATGTCTAGTGGGCCCATGATAAGGCAAAGTGCTCTAGCCCTGGTAATAGCAACAGTCGCACGAGCATACGCTTCCTCAAGTTCCACCATTTGTTCATCCTCAGGCAGAGCAAGAAAATACTTTTTGCGGCCCCCTGTCAGGAAACCAACTCTGGTTTTGGCAAGGATAACTGTATGAGCTGTCATGCCGGCACAGGTGGTGACTCCTCTGGAGACAATGGAGTCTTGGGAGGAAGAGACCCAATTACTGGCACGGAACAGATTGGTCATATCATTGCGATTGTGCAGGACGGCCAAGCTAGACTTGGCATCAGCACGGAAATCACAGCGTTCAGTCAGCCAGTCTACAACCGCTCCAATGTCCTCGACAGCATGCGTGTCGGCTCGTGGGACATCCAAAAAAATAAGGAGGAAGCCACCTCGTTGCGGTCTCTCATGGGGGGACGAACTTGCCGAAATTCCAATTTGTTCCATTAACTCGGGGTACCTCACACCAACCACTGTTTGATATGTGACCTGGGAAACCCGTGCGCTGCTGGGTAACACGAGACTCCACTTTTGGCGACCAGCCACTCCTGCAAGCATGCTAGGAAGCCCTTCTCTTTCTCCCCGCAAGCCCATCCACAAAATGGCGAAGGCAGCACGCTGGATTTCTTCGAGAGAAGCATGGGGGAGAGTCTCCGATGAGCTCATGCCAAAACTGCGCAACTGCAGGATCTATGGCAGTGGAGCCGTGTTCCAGGAGTTGTCGGATTTTCCACGAGAATGAATTTTTAGGACAGTCAAGATATCGCATAGCAATACCCCCCCAAATCATGCGCTTGAATATACCTGAGTTTGGCAAGCGATTCTTCGGTGATGGGTACGCTCATGTATGGAGCTGGGCATGTTTGGGCTGGACGTGCCCACTTTTATCTTCATGATCATGAGCTTTCTCGGTTTCCTCCAGATGAGTCCTTCATCGATATGCTTAAACAGAAGTGTTACCTGTCCGGTCCACACTTCCCTCCCCTGGCAATTGTGGAAGCCTTACAAGATTATGTCNATCACTACAAACTCCCGTCCGTGGATCCTGGGACCACGGACCCTCGGTTCTGTAAGCAGCAGCTGCCATCCTTGTGAGCTTTGCAAACTACATTTCAGATGGAGCTGCCTACATTTCAGATGGAAACATGCTCTCCCAACACACAACGGCTGAATCCCAGCCGCCCCCACTGTCGGGTTTGGCCAAGGGACAGGACTTTCTAGTGCTCCATACACTCAAACTTCGAAAACTGCTGCCACAAGCTCACACTCAGTTGTTCTTTTTGACATGAAACCTCCAAAGTGCTTTTGCTAGTGACCATCACACTCTACACTGTGGCTTTAGCCACAGGCCTGTTCAAGAACGCCTGCAGCCCTTTAGTCACAGGTTCTGTGCTGCGATGTTTCACAGCTCTCTGTTTCTCACTCGGAAGGCAGCCTTCCAATCCATGAAGCAAATAATCTAATGGCCTTTCATTGCTTATCCAGAGGTACGCCATCTGAGTGAGAGTCCCTGAGTAGACAAGGTGACAAGCTTTGGCTCAGAGTCTGCGCTCACTCCTCAGCAGCTGCGTCATCACCTGATTGCACGCGCAGGACTGCAACTTAACCAATCCACAGCATCACTCTTTCACCGGCCTGCTTCAACAACATCATCAGCATCCTCTCCGTCTGCAGCAGCACCTGCAACAAAGCAAAAGTTCAGACAGAGAATAGTACATTTTTTCTTATGTCTTGAAACCTGCCAAAACATCATCGCCAGCGGCATCCACAACGTCGACATCGTCTCCAGCACCATCACCTGCCAGAGGTCATGATGACATGTCAAAATTTACAGCTTCAAAGGCTCGAAGCTGGAGGCTGGAAGGTGCCTCCGGCAAGCACATCATCTGGCAGGTTATGTGGGGCAGCAGCAGCAGCGCCAGCAACAACAGGAGGAGCCAGCGCAGAGGAGCTGGAGAGCTTGAAGCGCCAGCGTGCCCAAATGCGGGCTGCCAGCCGGGCCCTAGCCCAACAAGAGAAGAATGTTAAGAAGCGACGTGCGCGATTGCTTCAGGCAGTTTTTTTTGTGAAAAGATTTTTTATACCACCGTGGTTGCACCTTCCACACGAGGCTGCCCGGGAATTGAGCCAAGATGATTTGGTCCTTTTGCTCCGACAGCCTGGAGGTGCTTCACCTACAGACTTAGACCTCGACCTGAAGTCCAGCCCTTCCATTTTGCCAGGTGGTGCTGTTCCTGCAGCTAAGACCTGCATGAACCAAAATCCCAGAATTAGAAGAAAGTTGTGAACTCTGCACATCAACGAACCACCCCTCAAAGACATTACCAGAACATGTTCAATGCCTTTGTTGGTGCGACTGTTGCTTCCTACTTTACTGAGTTTGGAAATCATCTCATAGCAGTGGTGCTTCAAAGTGGAATCTCCGACACAAGGAGAGTCTGCCTGGGGCTGGTTGCGCTTGGGCGCCATATTTGCTTCAGGCTTTGCGGCAACACGAGGATATTCAGAGCACTGCACTGCGGTTAATTCACAGGTGGGTGAAAATTCGAATAGTTTCCAACTTTAAAACCTTCACTTGGGAGCCTTCTTGGCGCAATATCTAAACAGCATTCTTGTCTGAGGGCCGTGCAGTTGACTCCACATGCGCAAGGCAACTGCGCCTAGACAAGGTCATAAGGATTAAAGCCATGGTCGTACTCTTTTCCCCCACATGAGAACCTTAGTAACCTGTTCCTGGGCCCGTTTCGATTTGGATCGCGAAGCTTCGGTCCTGGGAGGTTCGCCCTTCAGTCAGCTAAACATACGCAAAACGGACGAGTCCAAAATAGCGCATTCAGGCAATAAACGTTCACATCAATGGCCAAACCGATTGAAGCAAAACGAATTACATCAAACAACGAATTAAATTAAATTAATTTACCTCCGCGGTCGAGTGAGTCAAAGACGAGAAGACCATTCCGGAGTCAAGTCATTGACGGTGCACAGGACAAGAAGGAGGCGCAGCAATACACATGCGAAACATCAACCTGGCTTACCTACTATAACTGTACAACTACAGACATACACCAC
This sequence comes from Breviolum minutum Mf 1.05b.01, assembly GCA_000507305.1. Taxonomy (NCBI): domain Eukaryota; class Dinophyceae; order Suessiales; family Symbiodiniaceae; genus Breviolum; species Breviolum minutum. Next base: position 114,744 of record DF240338.1, on the reverse strand, counting down.
CTTTATGATTGCTACACCGCGCAACAGGACGCGCTAACCAAAACCTGTTCCCCGCCAAAAGAGAGGTCTAGTGCCAACACTGGCTGCAAAAGGACTGGTATAAAACAGCTGACCATGCAGAATGCAAAACCGTTTGATCTCTCCGTCTCCAACCTCGGTCTAAGTGCACCATCTCCCAGCCGGAAGAAGACAATGCCTGTCAAGATTCAAGACAAAAATTTCGACACAAGCTGAATCCAGCAGCACAAATTCAAGTGCAACTTGCAATCCGAAAAAGAATCTCAGCCGAGTGCACAAGAATGGCAATGCACCCAGGAAGACCTCATGCCTGAGGGTCTGAGGTTCCAACCAAACGGGGACAAAAGGCAGTGACATCTGACCTGATGCCAAAAAATCAAAACTGACTCATAATCCACCCGCAAGCTATCATTCCACCTCACAATACTGAGTCACAGAGTTAGAACACACAACTTGTTCAGCTTCCTGTTCTCAGGTTCCAACTAGAACGCAACAATGCTTGAAGCCTTCGCGCATGGTGAAGTGAAATGGTGCAACATCTAGCTTAGTGCAGGCGTTTGGCACTTAAAACTCACAAGAACACAGGCAAGTAAACTGCGTCGAAACCATCACTTTCACTGCTGGTGCACTAGCTCACGAACATGCAAAACTAATTTCTGCTTCTAATTTGGAACAGTAGGGGCTGGGAATTGTACAAGCACCCTATTTCCTGGATTGGAAAGCCAATCGTGGGATTCTAAATATTGGAGGTTCTTGGTTGAAAAATTAATCGTGACAACCACTGGAACCCCATACAAATCTAAATGATACGCGCAAGTTCCACCAGCGGTGGATCCAAATTCAACAAGGCAATCATATTTGCCCTGCAGCTTGTCTTGGTTGTCCACAATGAATTGTAAGTCACGGACATCGTCTAGAACAAGTCCGTCATTGGAATTCCTACAGAAACGTCGCAAGCCATCCGGGAAGAATTGCAAAGCCCCGATTTTGAGTTCCAAGGGTTTTTTGAACAAACTCTTGGCCCACTCAGTTTTCCCAGTCCGGGATGCACCAAGAACAACTAAAATGGGATATCTCAGCGCGTCATTCTTGAAAAGTTCTAGCCATGCCTTAGCTTCTGGAAAACTGGGAAATGGCTGATAGATGCTTGGGTTGCCTCGGATGCGCTTCACACGTGCATCGATGGCACTGTGTGCAGCTACTGCACGCTCATGTTCCCGGCAAGCCTGCAGATTTCGGCTCCGAGCCACAACTCCATCCCGACTCAGAAAAAGAAGGCGCTCATACTCCTCTGAGCTGATATTCCGCTGCTTCCACAACGTTTCCGGCCATTTTCCCAGCACTTGGTATTTCTTCACGGACTCAGTCCAACAAGGCAAATAGTCACCTTTCATGCGTAAGGTGCCATACTTGTTCGCATACACGTAAAAGAAGCCCCTGTCAATGGACCGCTGCAATTGTTTGCGGCACAGACCTTCACCACAAAGATCACTGCTGGATGCATTTGGGCGGCTGTCACCAAAAGCAAAGTCATTGGCTTGTCGCTTCTTTGAAGCGGAGAGGAACTGAAACATGATGTGAATGTGCGGCCTTCCAGACTGACACTCTTCCATTGAAGCACACCAATGCAATACGCCCCAGAAAAGCAGCCGACCTTGCAAGAAGTCTATAAAGGAATCCCAAGCTGACGCTTCCACATTGTGGTAAGTCAGCAAAACAGATGAAGACATAATGAAGTAAGGTTTGGAACCAGACGGCTCAGCGACTTGGACAGGCAAGAGGTCACTAGAGACCTTGGGTCTGGCCCGATCTGTAGGACGAGCAGTCTTCAAGGCTCGCCACCTCTCACGAGTGGATTGTAGGCGCTGCTGGTCTGCCAACTTCCCACCTTTGTCAGGATGCATCTTTTTCACCACTTTCCGGAAAGCCGCCTCGACAAGGTCGTCGTCATCTTCTCTTTTGAGTTGTATCTGGACAGAGTATTGCTGTGCCAAGGTCAGTAACAGCGACACAAGGGCCTTCTTGGCCAGCTGCACCGCCGAAGCAACCATGGCAAAGCTGCGGAGGAGTGATGCAAGACTTGACTGGAAATCTACAGGCATGGCACCTCCGCGGAGTAAGCGGAGGAGTTCAATGAAGGAAATTAGAATGGGATTGGAGCGGAGTAGGCGTCCAGGAATTTTAAATTTACAGAGTTTTAGAGGGAGCGAAACACTCCTCCGCGGTATCAACATCCTTCCAGAATTT
>DF240338.1:0-111660 GCA_000507305.1 Breviolum minutum Mf 1.05b.01 | reverse complement strand
ACAGTGAAAAGACACATATGCTTACATGAGACGATCGTGTCTTGAGTTTCGACAACAACCAAAAAAACACAAGAGAAAGGTGTCGAATGTTCTCAAAGTACACAATTGTCATTCAAATGTGTTAGTACCTGTCAGCACGCCTCCGAAAATCTGCGATCATTCACCCTTACAGTGAAAACGAGCACCGCTACAGCTAAGTCAAGGTTACTGGGGAAAAGACGCTGCAAATCTGGCTTCAGCGCCATCTGCCCAACATCCCATCCTGCAACAGCAGATCTAGACTAGACCAGAGGAAATCCTCCAACCAAATCCACCTACCAAATGCCGAACTCAAGAAATTCACCTGACAGGGTGTTTTTGACATGAATTGACATCTTGTGGGGCTGAAATCATGCGTTGACAAACCAAGACGGGATCAAACGAAAAGTGAATCTACTCCAGCCGCGTCAGACAAATTTGTGGAAAAAGAATCTTGCTTTGAATACATACCAAATCTAGGAGCTCTGCAAAAGTCTCACGTTTTGAAGTTTCAGAAAAGGAGTCGGAATAGGATAGGAGATTCAGAATTTGATTTTACCATAATGATTGCATTCTTACGCGCAACAAAAGCTGAGAGCCAAACGTCTAGACATCACAAAGACCTCTGCCACCACACAAGCCGACAACCTCGATACCCCGTGCATCCACAACATTTCGGCCCAGAACACCCAACTGCAACGAGTCCAAGCCGACAAAGTGTTGGCAAGTGATGCCGACCCTGTCTGTTCCATCGATGACTGACCAAAAAGCTTTGATACAACTCTTGAATCTTCACGGAATGCATGCAACTGCGGGCATCTTACTTCAAATCACTGTTACTCAGCACAGTGACGCCTTCTATGGCCCCCAAAACCGGGTCCGTGAAAAGGAAGGAAATGGTGCGCCGCTCAGGTGGGGCCTCCCCGGTATTCCCTGAAAATCAATGGTTGGAGTGGCTGTATTTCCTAAATAGATTAAATAGTCCCTTTTTTAGGGGACATTTGTTGATTTTCGGAGGTGTATGATGTTTCAACAAATTACGCCATCAGACATCCAGCTTGCTTAGCTCATTGATGGGTCCATGATTCTGATTCAAAAAGCTTGGAGGTATCAGTCTTGAATTTCCTAATTCATAGGAGGATCACATCGAGTTTTACGGTGGTTGTTTATTATGAGCACATGTCTAAGGGGAAAAAAGTAGTGATTTTTTATAGGTCACCCCAGTGTAAATACCCTAAGGATCCGGTTGTGTCGTAAGAAAGGGATTTAACTTAAAATCTTACTCTGGGGATGGGGGATGGAGACCATCAATCATAGGAAGGGGGTTGGATTCTTAGGGATACTCAACCAACGGACCCTTTGTCCACCAAACATATGTGCCAGGGTCGACAGAAACTCCTTAAACATGGGAGATTGATAGTCATCCCACCCTGGATGATGGGGAATCCTTATTAAATGCTAGGTGGTGGTTTCAAATATTTTTCAATGTTCACCCCGAAGATTGGGGAAGATTCCCATGTTGACGAGCATATTTTTCAGATGGGTGGTTCAACCACCAAGCAGTATATTGTTGTACATATTTTTCTAGAGAAACGAATGTCTAGCTGTGAGAGTTGGTGATTTCCAACGTTGACCCCATTCACATTGCCATTCTTCAAAACAAATAGAAATCGTCTGCAATGATAGTTAACTTTGGCATGGCGTCAAAGGTGAGGTTTTATTTTTCCGTGAATAAATGTGGTAAAAAATTGAACCACTTTTTGAAAAAAGATAATGAGGGCAATCATGTGTCGGATTCATTCTGTTCAATTTATAGCGACCTCACACGACCTGGGCCCCCCAAAAGGTGACTGAGGAAGGGAAATCCCCAGCTATTTCAGGGAAATCTGATGAATTATTACAATTTGGCCAGATGGATTACGGAAAATTTGAAGGTCAAGATGATAGAGGGCGATGAAAATTCATGCGCTTGTTTTTTTCAAACGGACTTTTCAGTGCCCCAGTTGAAAAAATCTTTGATCCACTGCTAGGTGCCATTTTGATTGCTTGGATTTTACTTACAGTTCAGATAGATGAATTAGAATGATGTAGGTGAATAAAGGGGTCTGGTACTAGTGTTAACATCAATGCTTGCCAACTATTTATGAAAGAACGCATTAAAGATCACATCTCAACATATCAGAAGTGCAGTAGGTACTCACTACTCACCCCCCCCCACTAAAACCCTCATTTAAGGTGAGCCATCAACAACGGGGTGGTTGAGAAGTAGTGTGCCAGCCTATCACCTTACCAAGCAGGATCGGATGGAGTTGCTCTTCCGTGGTTGTGCTGCTTCACGCGTGAAAATTGGTGGCCTAGCCATGCAACCACAATACGGTGAAGGAGCCACGCACTCCGCCGCGGTGTGGCTTGTCGACGTTGAGGATGTGATACGACGTTGTTGATGGTGGAAGAAATCCCATTCCCAACCACCACCTGTTGGATGGTTAAAACCCGTAGAAAATAATGGGATATATTATCATTACCTTGGTGGTTGCAGGATTTTGTCCATCAACAGGTAGGGAGAGGAGGTATATGGAATAAAGTTGGGGGTAGTCCTTTTGCAAAGTTGCATTCATCCAGGCTTTGTCAAGGGGATGAAGTTCAATGTACCCATGAAAATCATGTTTTAACTGACACATGCCTCTTCCTAGACATGCAAATTACCTTGCTTTCGGTGGTTTTAAGTATGATTGTAATTGGTCTTTAGTCTTTAGATGACATGTTTGTCAGGCGGTATGGCTGCATGTTTCGGGTTTGATTTGTTGGCATGTGAATTGATTGACCCTCAACCATTGATGCTTGAATACAAATCTGTAGTGGGTGGAGGGTAAACTTAGCGTGGTTTAAAGATGATTGTTTACTTCATACCATGGGATTCATCTCTATCAAACCACCATTTGGGAGAAGATTTTTTACTTGTTCCAAGCATTCATCCAATGGTAAATTGGTGGTTTGGGGCCTGGTGGTTTGGGATTCTAGGGGTACCCCTAAGTAACAATCCCGTTCATTTTCGGGGATCCAATCGGAATCCAAACCATCGGGCCCCAAACCACCAGGTATATAACCATTAGTTGAAGCATCGAAGGAGCAAATCCAAGTAGATCATGTAGAAATTTCCTTCACACAAGACTTCTAGCTCACCACTGATGGCTTTTTAGTTGAGATGGGGGCTCAGTGAGCTTCAGTAACCTTAAAACAAGTTGCTGGAATTTCTTCGAAATCAGAAACTTCCCACCCCAAATCCATTTGATTCAGGTTGAGAAATTTATATAAGTAATTTATGTAATGTTGCCCAGGGTTTCTGTGAAAGGATTGAGGAACATCTGGTTTTACCCATGAGAATTGGCACCATTTTTAACCCAAGCTTTGAAGAGTTGGCTCTGCCATCACGTTTTCCACCTTTCCTTTTTAAGGACGGTGGCTCAAACGTAGGGGGTCCCTTTTCCTTCAAAAAAACACAGCAGCTAAGATGTCCCACTGAAAGGTCAGCATGTCTAGATTTGTGGAGCACATGAATTAGTTTCAACACATCACTAAGAATCCATGATTATCAGGAAAGGGTTTATATATACATGATTATAGATTGAATCCCTATCCTGGGCTGGGATTATACAACCCCCCAAATCCTAGCCTAGTGATGGATCTACTACATATATACATACATACAATGAAGAGGATGTTTTGAGACCCAGCCCACCTTGAAAAAACGGTGTGTACAGCCAAAGGTGACCCACAACCAACAAGAACAACAACAACAACAACAACAACAACAACAACAACAGCAACAACAACAACAACAACAACAACAGCAACAACAACAACAACAACAACAACAACAACAGCAACAGCAACAACAACAACAACAACAACACTTTACCATAAACATGCCATACAAAACCCTTGCCAAACGTCTTTACATTTTGGTTTTTCATTGGGCTCCTTGAGGTTGAAGCTCTTACATGGTGCGGTGCAAAGTTTTATCAATGTTTGTCGATTGTTAGAGCCTTGGATGGGTGATTTCGGATGTTTTTTTTTTCGGGAACCTCAGATGTTTTGTTTCGGGAGTTTTGTTCAGGGATCCGGCCCCCCAAGCACCGAATCCCCCATGACTTGTGTTTGTTCTTTTCCGTTCGTGTTTTTTTTTGGAAATGATTCGACCATGGAATTCATCACTCACCATTGGGGTGAGTATGTTTGGATTTTTGTCCAACCACCTGAAGCAAATCTAAGATAAGTGGGACCCGTACAATTCCCATATCTTCTTACGGTCTGGGGGTCCCACTATCCGTTGGGCTTCCAAACACCGAAATTGAGGAGGTATGACTGGACCCCTAAAAACCCCTACCCAAAAGACTTTCAGAACAGGTATTTGGAAGACAAGGATCTTGGAGTCTTGGGGGTTTTGTGGAAAAACCTTTGAATGTTTCAGTTTTGAAGAATTTTTTTCGTTGGCGAAGTTGTTGAAGGGATTTTACGGACTGGGATTTTTTCGAAGCTACACAGAAAAGGTTGTTGAAACGGTTGAGATACAGGAGAGAATCTTGGGGGAAATCAATGGGAACATTATATTAATCCATAATTATGAAACTTGAAGAAACATAGTGATCAAACCTGTGTCCTTCATAACATGTAAAATACTCCTCTTCTTCACAGTTTATTGTGTTGCATTGTAGAAGTTTACTTCATACGCATTTTGTTCAAGGAAAAAGGTTGCAGGGAAGGTAACATAGGTAACTTTTCAACTAAAACATCTGACGAAAACATGTCGGCTCAGGATGGATGCGCCTCGGTTCTGCCCAAGAACGGAGGGGTCAGGGTGGGATCAAAGATGATGGAGACGTGATTGACTGTGGTCAGAAATCCAGCAGGTCTTTGTTAATGTTGGGTATTGTTGTATTTGTTGTACTTTTTACTCAGCATTTCCCAAGATGACAGGAAAATAAACATTGACATGTTTTTCCTAAGTTTTTATCCAAGAACCCAATAGTTCATACGTGTGTTTTTCTCTGGAGCTTTCCACTTGGAATCTCGCGAGGTCTGATTTCGAAATGGGCAGTCTATTCGAAAATGTATTCTAGCTGGTGGTTTCAAACATTTTTGAATGTTCACTCCTACTTGGGGAGATGAACCGATTTGAACCATATGTTTCAAATGAGTTGAAACCACCAACTATAGGTTTTGGTTGAGTTTCCTCAGAAACATTGAAACTCAGCAACAGTGAAGTCATCAAACGTTGGTGTGAATTGAGGGGGTAAGGTACTCAACCTCCGGTCGTGTCAAAATTCACCATGCCATGCCGGAAGCACCTAACTTATTGATCCTTATTCTTATGGCTAATCAACCAACCCCCTTCTAACATCTCCACCCCCCCCCAGAATTAGCCACCCTTATTAAGGACTTATTAACCATGGGTTTCCCTTAATCATTGGTTTCCCTTAATAGGGGTGGGGTTGGTTAGCCAGCCATAGTATTGACCAATCAACCAAATTCCAGTCATAAGGGTGGAACTGGTTTACCATCCATCTCTTAGGGTCATCCAGGAATCCACGGTGCTGGTGGTGTTTTGTTTGCTGTTTTTTGTTGTTAAAAAAACACCCCTGAAGATTTCTCTCGTTTCGTTTCGGTGGTGGAAACTTTTAAAGTTTCACCTTGCACCCCTGATGATTAACGCCTGGAACATAATCATGGAGGTTTGGTTCAGATGATTTTCCTTTCCATGGGTGATGACTGTAGGTTCCAGCCAACCCGCCGTTAATCTTCCAGGGTTCCGGAACCTGAGGTACAGACGACTTGGAACACAAGTTGAAGGTCACATTGAGTTTCTGAGCTTTAGAAACGGTTGAGACGCGGATGGTGTTTTTCAGGTTTTTTGAAGGTACCGGTCCCCCAAAAACGTACCCCCAAATTCACAAGGGTTTAATGGCCGGCCTGATGAAGGGAAACCAATGGTGTTTTTCATAAGCCCTGATCATCCCAGGACTTGATCCGGTAATTAGTTACTAAGCAGTGATGAGTTCACCTCTTACTGTTGATAGTTCAAGGGAGTCAAACATTTTTCTTACTTAGCCAATGGCCAAACTTTTGTGGATTTTATTTTAGTAGTGTAGGAGGATTGATAAAGTTTAAGTTTTTTTTGTTCATGGTCCTTTGGCTACTTTGAGTCTTAACCACCTGAAACGTATAAAACCTCCTAAATCATGGGACAAACTACCAACCTCAACTGCTTAGCCCGATTTCTTTACCATCAACAGTTTTATAGCAAATCTTAGATGTTCCCTTCAAAGGTGGGCCCCTGTTAGTTGTAAATGGAGTTATCTTGGGTTAGAACCCTACCTATAGAAGTTATAACTCCACTTACAACGATCGTAGGGGGCCCACCTTGTTAGGATCTTTGTCCTTTTGAGTTTAGTAGGGCTTGAAACTTGGAAGGATCTTCCCAGTTAGATCAAGCAGTTAATACCCACGCCGCGCCCCTATTTACAAGCCATAGGCCATTTGCAAGGGAAACGTTGCAGCGCTGACAGGGGACGAAAACTAACCATGGTTATGAACCACTTATATCCACTAGGATGATCCTCCAAGTATGCGAGATCAGCTGAGCCCGCTTGGGGGGATGAAATCCTACCCAGTTATGTACGGATTATTCAAATAAGCCATGAAATCAGGATCCCTTAATGAACCAATCAGTATTTCATGGAATGTCAGGTCAGGGTTTTAAGCGTTGCTTATGTAGCTTTTCCGCTGGCAAGCAACTCAACATTTTAAGCGAAGAAAAACGCCATGAACAACCTATCCATGCCATATTTAAGAGAATTGGCGAACAAAAAGAGCACGTTGCACGTCGAGCCGGATCTAAATTTGTTTTTTTCTTTTGTGTTTCTTGTTTCATCAGGGATCATTCAATTTTTCCATCTTGGAGGAATCAAACAATGCAAATGTATAGTAATTTTGAGGGACTTCCCCCATAATAGTGCATTGTTCGGGTTGGTAATATAATGACCCCTATTCATCCTGTTTCTGTGGGTGTTTTTTGGTTCTCGATTTTTCAGTGCTTTTGTGGCAAGCTTTGTTTTGACAGAAAAACTGGAATGAAAAACCTGCACGTTTGTCGCTCGAATCGAGTTTTTAAGACAGGAATATGTTATGTTTAAAGTTTGGACCACCAGTTGCTTAGAGGATAAACTCATCAAGCCAATAGTAGGGGTGTATATACCCTCCCTGAAACGCACATACAAGTAGCACCTTAAAATGGATGGTTGGAAGACAACTTTCCTTTTGGGGCCTAGCCTTTTTTTCATGGGCGAACTATTAGCTTGAGGGTTCGTGTACCCATTGCAAGGTGAACGGTGGGATGAGTTTGCCATGTAAAGAGTTCATCGACCCTGGCACTAAATGTGGCTCCGTGTGTAACGACAATTTGACATTCTGAGGTTGTTTCAACACACCTTTGGAACACACCCCTAAACCTTTACCAACAGGCCATAAAGGGATTCCTTTCATAGTTGGGTAGGGGGATTGCCAGGGGTGTGCTCTACGGGGGTGTGTTGTAATTTTCTTGGAGACATGAGTTTGATGATTTCATAGTAATCTTGGATTTGCTTAAGGTGGTTGGAAAATGGTGGTTTTTCATGGTGATTTACCAACAAATCCAAATCATAGTTGATACTGTTTTAAATCTGGCGATCTTCCAGCTTCATCAATGCTTGGGTAATCTTTCAACATGTGCATTTTGGGATGTGTCCAACAAAAACAGAGCCCCTTAACCACCACAAACAGACCTGGGGGTCGCAATTTGACACCCTTGGAGGGTCTAGGCGTTTGCATTTTAATCTAAATGATAATAACCTCAGATGACCCTAGGGATGACTACACACATACCACAAGGTCTCCTTCGGGCCATGCGGGAACTTGGGCCCGGGTGACTTGCTTCTCCCAGTTGTCCTACTTGGTTACCAGGTTCAGATTCGGAGACATCTGCTTCTGAAGATGCATCATTGTGTCCCTGAAACAATGCAAGACACAAAAAAAACACTGCGTCATTGAGATCTCATCACTGAGATCAAGAAATTGCTTTTGATTGGGTTCCCAAAGGACTTTTTGTTCAGGAACCTTTTTTGAATGAACAAAAAACATAAGTCTGTTTTTATTGGCCTTTTTATATAATATGTTTTTTGGAGACCAAGGCGGATAATTCTGTGTCATATTGATTCAACAAAAAAGTTGAAACAAGCACCATTGCAGAAGAATTGGTTGATTTTTTCCCATTGAGACTTTCCAACAAAACACCACTATGACCATATGGATCGGGTATGGATGTTTTGGTTATCGGAGATTTTTTTTTGCCAAGCTTTGCTAAGCTTCAGAAGCCTCGGCAGCGCAACGTTGGAAAAGGATGAGCGATGGACCATCACCAACCGGGTGGGGGAAGACCGGGAAAGGCCCCTGACAAGTTGAAGGTCTCCTTGTGACTTTAAAGTATCCTTTTCGGTTGGTTCTTGAAAGGGAAGTTGGATCAAGATTTCACCTAACAAAAACAGGCCTGCCATATCCTCGGAGTTGTTTAACCCTAAGAATCATGGGATCTCAAAACTGGTGGTTTGGAGATACCAGAACCCCGCTATACAGAGTCAAACCCCTCTATAGGAGAGCCCAATGATTCTTAGGGAAGGTGAAATTTACTTTGTACGATGGTACATGCCAATAATAAACCACCATTTTTTTTACTTTTCCACAAGCACCCTGGCGATTTGATCGCCATCCTCCCCCAAGGGCACCAACCAAACAGCCGAAACATGCCATCCCCCTCGACAAGCTTGGGCTCACAGCTTTGGAGGACCCAACGTCAGGAGGTGTTTTCGTTTGCATTTTCTTTTTCAACATTAAAATTAAATTCGAGGCTTATCTAGTCTATACGTGGTGTTCATGCAGAGTTTTGGACAGCTTTCCCCCCGAGATGGGAACAAATCCAATATGATAATAGGGAGGTGTGCGGTCATGTGCCCATCAATCAACACATGAAAAGCAGCTCCAGATAAGCAACAAAAAAATCAAAAACCATACAAAACCCCAACAAAGACGAACACCTCGCATGAAAACATGCGAAAAAGGAAACTCCTCTCATATAGAAACCGTTCATTTTGAAGTTGCTTGTCAAGTAACTTCCAACATGGCATTTTGTCTTCGGGGTTCCATAAATATACCATAAAAGCAACGACATTTAAACGGACCCCAAAGCCAACCCTAAAGAAACTCCCCGCCATATCATCACTCCCAATTTTTTTTTCCCCAAACATGGAATCTTTGGCGGACATCCGTCAAGCACGCGCGGCCTTGGCGTTTCGTACTTCTGTATCTGTGTTAATTTGTTGCATCATCAGTACGTTCCTTGGCTCAAAAAAGCCAAACAACATAAGAAAAACGAAGAACTGTCAAAAGAGGTCGTGGTTTTGGGGGTCAGTCAGTCAGCCATAATGGGGGGGAGTTCTTAAACTAACATTTAAACCAAGGTTTGTGATGAATGTCCCCCTTAAAAAGGGAAGGTATTAATTAAAACATCACTGGCTTAGAGGCTTCCTAACTTAAGTAATCCACCTGTTTTTTTTGTGATGTTTATACGGGGGACATAAAGCAAACCCTGTTTACCTATAACCCTTCAGTACCCAAATTGCCAGTTAGATAGGACCAGACATGACCAGATTTCAGACTTGAAAGTCTGGGTCAAGCTTGGAAGCTATTTTAAAGTCCCTATTTTCAAGAAGGTGGAAACTCAACAGCCAATGTGACTAATATTTTTCAAATGGGTTGAAAGCGCCAACTACATAGAACATGTTCGAGAGGTTTCTCCTCAATGGATACAAGGTAATTCTATTGGATCCCCAATTCTAAGCCAAGAAAATTGGAGAACTAGATAGGGAAAGGATTAATCATCGCCCTTGGTGATGTTGATATGGAGGCTGTCATGATTTCCGTCTTCACACACCCTACTTGGTTATAGAATAGTTATACAGACCTATATTTTATATTAGAGGCACCATTTGTTTCAGCAAAAAGATCTAGAAAAGCTTGAGTATTCCCAGTATAAGAAGTTGACCGACCCCACGCTTTCAACTATCCCATAGGCCCATAGGATTGGGATGTTTGAAGGAATGGTTTTCTTTTACCAACATTTGCCATAGAAAAAGCAACCATTCATGTAGGTAAATACGCAATTGTCCCATGGATCCTATGGGTATGACGTTATGACTGTGAAAGACATAGTAAACAGTAAATATGCCGTCTTCTTTGTAGTGTCTAAAGTCCACAGTTTATGTATGCAGGGTAACAAACTCCTTGAATCTTATCTTCTTTTTGTTCATTTCTTGCGTCTAATCATACAGGACCCCCCCCAGTACCGGTCAGCATGTTCTTTTTTGAAATGCCAAGGATTCTTTCTGCAAATACCTCAAAGGAGGTATTTTCCTATGCAGAGGCCGGCAAGGGCACACCACCAACTGGTCAGAAGATGGATCATGACTCCTGACTAATCGCCATGCGACGGTTCATGGCCAGTGTAGCTAGGAGAAGCATGGTAGGTGGGCAATAGAAGCATTAGGAGGAGGAAAAAGCCATTAATTAAAGCTCATGTTGTATTTGAAGTTAAGTATATTTTCGATTATGACAGGTATCCGTGTGTAGATCACGATCTCCCATTGTAAGGGGCATAGTTTAGCATTACGTTATACAGCATTGCAAGAAATCCTTATTGGATTCCAAGGGAGACGCAAATGAGTTGGTTTCTTCTCTCAAGCAGGGCGCCGTTTCCAGTGATGACCAAAGGATTTGGGCCAAACAAATATGAATGGTTGAGAAGCAAATAAAGGGTCACTGGGGTGATGTCATGTCAAAACTAAGGTTGTCTACTACCCTTGGTTAAAGGATTATGGCATCACCGACTTACTATGGAAATCCTATTTTTGACAAACAAGGATTTGTTTATTACAATTACAATCAGCGATTGGCCCCTACCAGTTATAAGTAGGGTTATACCGTTATACCGTTATACCTCCATGTATAGGGCCTCTTTCGCCCCAGTGAAACCCATTCATTTTGGGCCACTGAAGTTTCGGGGCTACCCATGTCACGACCCATTTAGTTCACGATCGGCTCAGGGGCCCATCTTGTAGGGTGATTAATTGTTTTCGTGTTTTGCCTCAGTTCAACTATAATGTTATATTGGTGGCCGTGGGTTTGGTGTTTTGCGTTTCTAGACATGCACCTCCTGAAGTTTAAGTGTTATCCCCCTGAAAAAATGACCGGATCCCCAAAAAAAAAATTAATCTTTCTTCCAACCATCATTTTTTTAGGGGTTATTATATGTGAAACTTCAGGAGGTGTACCTCTTTAAAAAAACAACTTCTTCATGAAAAGGGGATCTCAGGAATCAAAATCACCCGTACCGCCCCGGTTTCCACCATTATCTCAGTTGAGCAGCCACCAGAACCCTGGTTATGAATGCTGCTACATAGGGGGTGAAATCTAGGCAATTTAGAGCGACCTCAGCCGCTGTCACCCCACAACGTATTTTAGTAAGGGATTCAAGTGAAAAAAATATAATAAAGTTCCCAGATGAAATCATACTCAGTTATATTTTGAGATTATTTCATAAGCCACTCAATAAAGATCTCGTCATTAACCAACCACTATTTCATGGTTCATGTCATGTTGGGGTTTTGAACGTTGCTCACTTGGGGTCAATGATCCAAGTAATGATGAAAGTAACAATCATTGGTTGAGCCCGATCTAAGTGGCAATGGCTATATCATTTTTCTGGTCAAATTATAGCGACCTTTATCCGCCTAGTAGTCACCCCGTAAAGCGGAAAAGTGGTGGTTTAGTAGGGGAATTGGCCCAGAATCCCCTTAACTCAGGTTTAGGAATTATAGTTATTTGGTGAGATTGCTTTTGTGAATCAGAGATCTCCAGCCCTGTTGATCAGTTGATGTGATTTGTGCTGCTGGGATCTTGTGTCCAGGGCAGTTTGGCGCCGATTCTGGCATTTTTGGTGCCTGCTGTGTTGAGGGGCGATAGCAACAAGATGCTTGGAACAGTGGAGGGGTCTACTTGGTGGCGAAAACTTTAGTTAGTAGCTATAGTTACACCCTGAAAACTGACATGTCAATGGAGCATCACCATTTTTACTATAGGAGATACATCTTCAAATGGGCGTTTTCACTGTCATGTTAGTTTTCGGGGGTGTAGTAAGTTGGGTTATCCCCCTATTGTGGTGACTTATCAACTTAATTTAGATGGATCAATTATACTTAACAATCCAACTTACAACTAGTCACGAAATACTATGAGCCACGAAGTAAAAACCTCACAACAGGAGTCGATATTCTTTTGATCATAAGTTTACGAAACAGATGTGCCACAGATGTTTTCCACCCTAAGGATCTTGGACCCTCCAATGGAAGGGTTTGAACCTGTATAGCAGGGTTAGGGTCCTCAAAATAGCCAGTTTTGAGGGTCCAATGATCCTTAAGGCAGATCAAAAGGTTGTTTGTTTCTGGTTGTCCTATGTTTGTTGGGTTATGGCTTCCAATGGCACATCCAGGAGGGATATCCCTATATTTTTCGTCCCTTAAACATCACCTAGACGGGTGCAAAAAATGATGATAATCCAGTTATTATTCTTGTATGTTTTTTTGTGATGTTTAAGGGGAACATATAGCAAAATCCCTATAGAAAACGGTGGTCAACAGCTTGCAAGCACCTCAGCTCCCTATTTTTGGGGATGGCCAAGCTTAAAACTGGATTTTTTTGTTGTTGCTGAAACATTACGAGGTTGTTTGGTGTGAGGGTGTCTGGCTGGAAGTGATCGTAACGAGTGTTAGTAAGTTGGTTGATTTTACCTACTTGAAGGACGTATATCCAACCTATACTTATATATAGGGGTGAGATAGTCCATTTACTAAGTACCATGGACATGCCAGTACCCTCCCAAAGTTTGACAGAATCGGAGATTCCCCAAACTTTGGGAAAAAAACCCATCGAATGATTTTTGCATCCGAGCCGTGTTTTCATTGCGGGAGTGAAAAAAAAACGCAGATTTCATTGTATCCTCATCTGCACTTCCTGGTTGAACTTGAAACTTGTGTCGGGGATGGAAATCTTAAAAACGTACCCTGAAAGCTGAACAGGTATAACCATAGGATCCATGTAGGGTATATATACCTTACCTGCATGAATGGTTGATTCTTATGGTAAATGTATAGGTAAATATACAAGTCTCATGGGTCCTATGGGATAGATAAAAAAGTTCTAAACGTTTTCTTCTCCAGGGTCAAACTTAGCAGGTACGTATGGTGTGCTATGAACCCGTTCTTCGGGTGGGTCGACCTATCTCTCCGGCCCAAAGAAAACCGGGCCCCCCAAAATCCCACGGTCGACCGGCAACGGTAAACACCCCAACCCAGGAGGTGAAACCTTGTTGCCAATGAGACGGGATAAACCTCGCATTGACAGCTGCCTGGAACGCCAAGTGTCCTATTTTTTTAGGCAACTTTACCCCTAAAACCAGCAACTATTGCCTTAAGAATAGGGCACTTGGCTTTCCAGGTATAAGTTTAGATGGTCTTACTAGTTGGTGAATGATGCAATGGCAGAGATTTAATATATGAACCACAAGGATCCAGGTAGTTTATTAGAAAAATCCCTCTCCAAAAAATGACCATGGAATCATTCATCCAGATTGAGGCACGCCCTAGCTAAGATGAGCTGCTGAAACATTTGGTCAGATGGTTTCGAGAAGAAATTCACTAACCCAAACTATCCATGTGACGAACGGTATATTTACCTACATGAAAGTCATGAAAGGTTGATTTTGTATGGTAATTGGTAGGTAAATAATCAATCGTCCCATGGATCCGCCATCGGCACCGAGGATTAGTTTGACTTTTGCCTCTTGGTATCAGAAGCAATTCGATTTTAAAAGGGCGCCGTTCAACATGTGGAAGTGGTGAAGTATTTTGATCTCAGGGGTTTGCTATGTTCTTTTTCCAACACTCATGGTTCAGTGAAAGGCGGGTGTATCTCCAATAGTACTTCTGTTTCAAATACAACGATGTTCCACTGAACCATGATTATTTGCAGGATTCTGATCTGACTTTGTCTCAGAGTTTCCGCAGGGGTTTGGTATTTTCAAGGGTGCGAAACTCAAAAAATCTGATGTTTCACAACCCTGATTATACTGTTGTTTAATAGGGATCCTGGATCCTTATAAAGGATTATCGTTATCCCTGTAAAACTGGGTAGTATAATCCCTTGCTACCCCCTAACTGGTGAAGTGTTTTTTTTTGATCTTGTAGATGACATTAGATGACCCTTTTTTCCCGCTCCTTTTCATGAGGGTTTCAAAGGGTCGAAAACTGGGTCCCTTGGGGGTGTTAATACATATGACTTTTTGGACCTGGAGAAGTTTTGAGAAAGAAAGCCATGTGATCCATGGTTGCCTGGTATATTTACCTACATTAAAAAAGGTTGATTTTGTATGGTTTTCATGTAGGCAAATATACCATGTATGGAGATACTTTTTACTTCTCGTAACTCAACGTCGATGACTCGGATCCAAGCTATTTTTGTTGTGTGATTTCAAACCGGTCACCTGAAGATAGCAATGTAACATCAACGGCGTAGGTTGTCCCAAATCACTCCATGTATAACAAACGATCCTAGAGGCCTGTCCACCTGGCACTTCATCTCAGATTCAACATACATAGAAACGTGTTTTTTTTTAAAGTGTCTAAACCCATACCATCCATGTGACGAACGGTATATTTACCTACATGAAAGGTTGATTTTTATGGTGAATGAGTAGGTGAATATACATTTTTTTTCCCATGGATCCTTTGGGTAAATAAATCCCAGTTTTTTCAACACACACACACACAAATCCGTTGATATAAGATCTGACCCCATGAAGCTTGAACTAACCTTTGAAGCAAGACACACAGGAAGCACACCACCACTGGGCGTATTCATATGTTTCTCGTTATACGAGCAAAAAAAATCAATTGGTTTTTAGAACATGAGAGTCGTGAAGCGTTGGAAACAGTTTAGTTAGAATTGGTTTATCATATCTTCGGTCTACCCCCGACCCAGGAACATCACCACCAAGATCAGTACATTTTTAGTAGGGAATTCTTATAAACCTTTGTGATTGGTATTGGGTGGTAGATCTAAATCATATCCCATAGGATCCATGTTTGGGATTTGTTGACCTATACCCAGAACGCGAATGACCTTTGTTTTGATTGCGAACGGCAGAGGAGAATTCAAACAATCAGAATTTTGCAGTCATGAGTCAACTCAAGAGGAGCATTTTGCTTCGTGCTATGTCTACACCAAGCTCGGGGACTATGTCAATCAGAATATCCCAGCCATTGACGGAGTTTCAAAAGTGTTACCAAGAATGGCGAGAAGGCATCTGGTAGCAACATTGAAGAAGAGAACATACAAACCAGATGTAACAGAAGTGTACTCACCACCCCGAGTTACCAAGAGAGCAAGCAGGCATGGTCTACTACCAGGAGGTGCGTTGGATCTATCGACAGGGTGGGATCCGTCAAAACCAGAGGTTCAACGGAAAGCACTAGAGCTGATAGCCAAGACCAAACCTGCGTTACTCATACTGTCACCACCGTGCACAACGTTCTCAGCATTGAGAAATTTGTCCAATTTCAAACGAAACCAGGGTACAGTCCACAAAGAAGAGCAGGAAGGAATACTTCATGTTGAGTTCAGTGTCAGACTGGCCCTTTTGCAAATCGCAAACGGCCGTGGTTTCATGTTCGAGCACCCGCTGGCAGCTAAAAGCTGGACAACGACTGTGTTTTGGGGGGTTGTCCTTCAAAAATAGAGGTCATTGAGGCTCTAGGTACATGTATGTGAATCTTATTTAGTGGCAACTTTCAGTTCCCATGAATTTTTTCGCAACAAGCTCCATCACCAACCTTGAGCTACAAGGTGGGCCCCGAGCCGATCGTTATAAGTGGAGTTAGGGGGACCCTATATAAGTAGGGTGTTTTGTCACCCCAGTTCCTCAGTTATTTTCGACCATTTATAGGGGTCCCCACTACACCCTACTTATAACGAGTGGCTCCGGGCCCATCTTGAACCTTTCCACTCATTGCTTGCACCTTTTCAAACAAAAAATCATCCACTTCACCTTGACGTTTTTGAAAAATTTTCCCCTAAGGTCATGTCATCCTTGGTTTTGGTACCACTGGGAATGGCTGTATGTCAGAATCTCAGATGACCAGCGCCTTCTTGGAGCCATAAATTTCGGCCATTTGGGAAGGGAAATACGTTGCCCCACTTAGGGACTTACTATATAACCATAGTTATTAACCACTTGCTAGATGGGATGATCCTCCAACTTCTGTAAACGTGTGTAGAACGAAGAAAACCCTCAACGGCGGGCGCAACAAAAAACCTGAAACTCCTGCGCCCTCCCCAAAAAAGACAGAGAAATTTGAGCGGGACACATTGAAAGATAGCATTGAAGCAGGTTGAATTTTTCTGAACATTTTAGTTTGGCCAATGATGTTCAAATAATACACAAAGTTGCCATAAAAACACTCAGCCCAACAAGTAACAGATGGAGAAACCTTAAGCAAATTTGAAGCAACATGTTCTCAGAGTGTTGGAAAGATGTAAAAAACAACACCCACAGGATCAATGCAAATTTAAAACTACATTACAGTATAGCATGTACTTGCATGATGTAACTGTTGTATCGGATATGTCACATGTGACATGATTTCTCTTTCCTGCACAATCCCGTTTCGGCATGGCAGGTGGTTTGTGTTACTTGGTTGCCGGTGGAAAATGGAATGCTGTGGTCTTGACTGTAGGACCCCGCCGGGATTTTGCAGCAACAAAAATGGGGGATTTCTCATGTGTTTGTCCGAAATGATCCGAAAACTGTGGGCTGGGTGTTTGGGACTTTAGTTTTGTCAAGGCGAGTTTTTGTTGGCAATATTTTGTGACGATGATTCCGTAGACCTCCAGTCATACAATGTGAGGATTGGTTGTTAAGGGACCCCCCTTTGCATAACCTCCTGAGGGAAGCCCGGCTTTTAGGCCTTCCAAACACTCACCAGTTATGACTGGAGGATTTTGGGATAGGGATTTGCGATTTGCGATGATGATTTTGCAACACAAAATCACGTTAACGGAAACTTGGGGCCAAATGATGGCTGTTTCAAACCCGGTGGTTTGCCAAACCGGCTCACCGAAAACCTTTTTATATATAGATGTGCTGAATCTAAGAGGAATTTCCTGTTCCATTTGGGAACCTCCCGAGGCCTCAACAGTTGGGATAAAATTTGTGAAATAGAATCAATTTTTAACGCATCAATCGTCATATTCTCAGCTGATGAGCAAGGGGTGTCCAATCACCTTCGAAACGCAAAGTATTTAGGTTCCAGTACTATTTTCAGAAGGTGATTGGATTTGTAGGGAATTGTTTCACCTTTGAAAATATGTGATCAACAAATTACATTTAAACAGACAGCCAGCTATCATTCGAAGTGAAACCATTAGATAATCTCAATTGCTCCATGTATAGAATATCTATCTAAGATATTTACCATAAATTTCAGCCAAATGTAAGTAAATATTCCAGTCCCATGAAGCATATGGGAATGTTAAACAACTATCCTAATCATTTCCAGGTTCTTGAAATCATCCCCCCCATCCCATCGGATCAATGTATGGTATCTCTACCACATCTACCTTAAGGTCAAAATAGATGGCACCAATACCAAAAGGTAGGTTAGTAAAGGGTCCTTATAACCCAATATGTAGGGACGGTTAGCCATGTACTTTTCAACTACTGTAGGTGATTTGTTTATGGTTAATGTAGGTAAGATAAAGCATACACCTTCCTCCGTCATGGGCCATGAAATCCATGAAACTCCTGGAGAAATTGGAAACTTGGACGTTTGTAAACATGCAAAAACTGCTGGGAGAATTACATTAATATGCATTATATGGGTGTTTCCAAAAATTAGGGTGTTTCCCTCAAAATGGATGGTGAAAATGATGGAAAACCCTATTAAAATGGATGATTTGGAGGTACCACTATTTTTGGAAACATCCATATAGGAAAAATATCAAGTAACAAAAAAAACTCTAAATTTTCCAGGCTCCTTAAGAAAAAATGGCTGAGAAAAAAGCAGCAACAGCAGGAATTGGATTTGGTAGTTTCCTGGCAATCGTTTGGGGAGTTGCTGCAGAACTTCTTCACAAGCCACGAGTGCTGCTCCTTGGATTGTTGGGTAACTGAAATAGATGGGTGTTTCCTTACATGGTGGTACCCCCAAAACACCTCAAAATGATCATTTTTAGTAGGATGGTTGTTGGGTACCACCCCCAGATCTAGACAAAAAAACCTCCCTGAAACTTACAGGTCGCAAATTGAAAATAGGCTATATGCCTTGAAAAACACCTTGTGTCAAACATATATTCACTAGGTGCTGGTTTCAAATATTTTTTTAATGGTCACCCCTATTTGGGGAAGATTTCCAATTTGACTAAGATTTTTCAAATGGGTTGGTTCAACCACCAATTAGTTCACATATCTTGAATATGTATGCTACATATCAAAAAAAATCATCTGCCAACTTCCAGCCCTGGATTTCCGATGGATTTTCCCCAGACTCCCAACACGGCGTATTTATTTCTACATGTACGCAGTAAAAACAAAAAACATACCCCCCGAAAACTAACATGGAACCCAAAAATTGGTTGTTTGTAGATGTTTCTCCTTTTCCAAGGCAGTATTTTCAAGTTCCATATTAATTTTCCTGGGTGTATTTGGAAAACATTTACCTCCTTTCAACTACCTAAAATGCAGGCAATGTTTTTGGTGTAGTGATCGCTACATTTACCCCTTTTCAACTACACACTTTTTGTAGGTAAATAAACAAGCTACATGGAGAGTTTGGGTATACAACTTTCCGGTTCTTTATCAGCTGTAAAGTCAAGTCGTGATGTGTGCAAGTGCATCTCCCTGAAATTTACACCTGCCAGGGTCCAGGTTCATTATCGGGAGTGTCGTTTGTGTTGATATGCGGAGAAAGAATTTGATCTTAGGAGCATGCTCAGAATCATTTTGGAAGAGATTTGTTGTGATGATTTGAATTCCAATTAAGCAGTGACAAAAGAACTTGCTGTTTAGCGTTATATATGGAGGATCAATCATGAAGGCTTGGGAGAAACCAAGATCGAGTTGCCGGCAAAAATCTACGACAGCCTCTATGACTCTGGCTGTAACATGGGGGTGCATGTGCCCTGGAAGGAGGTTCCCCAACCGAGGAAAGCTGCCCCTCATCCGACCTACCAGAGGGGCATAAGGTACTGAAGGTGATGAAGTAAACAGGACTGCCAAGGCAAAGAGCAAGCCAGCTGGCACTCCTGGACAAATTTCGCCATCAGAATTTGCAACCTTCGGGAGCATCGTGCGACGCGATATGAACAAACGAAGCACGTTCATCTTGTGCATCTCGCGGAAGATGAAGGAACTCGCCGCCCTCCAATTTTTGGAAACATTGTTTGTGCTACCTCATCAGTTTCCTTTTTTTTAATACATGGAAGCTTAGCACCATTTGGGTAGTAACGCCGTAGTTTGCGATTGAAATGCCCGTAAATATGATCATGTATGCCCGTATGCCCCTTGCAGTTGTTCATGTATAATTTATAATTATATGTTTACTGTATACTGTATACGTACGTATATGTATATACCATATATTTACTATATCTAATTATGGTATACGGTATACATTTTATATTTGGTAAGCCTTGGCCAGTTTTCGGCTTGTTTGTAAAGCTTATGGGAGGAAAAGCAGGTCACCACTCATCCTCATCATGATCATCATCATCATCATCATCATCATCATGATCATCATCATCATGATCATCATCATCATCATCATCATCATCATGATCATCATGATCATCATGATCATCATCATCATCATGATCATCATCATCATCATCATCACCATCCTTATCATCATCATCATCATCATCATCATCATCATCATCATCATCATCATCATCATCATCATCTATCATCATCATCATCATCATCATCATCATCATCATCATCATCATCATCTTCATCATCAACATCATCATCATCATCATCATCATCATCATCATCATCATCATCATCACCCTCATTCCCAACATCATATTATATATGACAACGTTGAGCCGATTATTTTCATTTGGCACTGGGCACCATTTCCGACACAAATTCTGCGTCACTGCGTTTCTTTTTGGTAAAGTGGAGGCGGATTCACAAAGAAAAGTCCCAGCCACCATGTTATCGATGATTTTCCGGCGTTTTCAGGAAGTTCCTTGGGAGTTCGTGGTGAGCAAAATTCAAATCCCTTAGCGCACATTCCATGAAATACTCTTGGCTTCCTGACGGGATCCTGATTTCATGGCTTTCTAAGATCCCTTTATGGATAGGATTTCATCCGCTACATTAAAAGCATTCATAACCAGGGGCCCTGTGTGGTCACTGCTCACCTGGTTTACAAGATCAATTTAAATATCCGAGACTCTCAGTATGGGATGGCGGATGGTGTATTATTTACTTGCATGTAAGATGTTTTTTACGGATTCTACCATGGTAAATCACCCAAAAGTTGCCATTTTTTTCTTGAAAGAAAAGTTCCTTCAACACAAGACAACAAAACAACCCCAGGTGCTTCAAGAGGTGACCCCGATTGATCTTTCAAGTGGAGGTCATTTAACTTCACCCTTGAAACAGGTCACGGATATATAAACCTCCCCTCAAACGGGTCACAACCGGAAGGAGCTGGTGGGTATAGTTCCTGAACATCTTCATGTGAAAAAGAACCACTTTACTCATAGGATCCATGGGACTGGTATATTTACCTATATTCTCTGGGTGGTGGTTTCAAATATTTTTTATTTTCACCCCTATTTGGGGAAGATTCCCATTTTGACGAGCATATTTTTTCAAAGGGGTTGGTTCAACCACCAACTAGTTGTACATTTACCATAAACAAATCAACCATTCATGTAGGTATATTCTCCATACATGGATGGTATGGGGATGTATGGGGTAAACAACCTTGGTTAAAAGATTCTGACATCACCGACTTTTTATGGGAATCCATTCATGTAGCTTCCAACAAAAACAGCCGAGGTTAACTGGTAGCCCAGTGGCGTTGCTAATGCTCTTGTTACCACCCGCTTTAGCCTTCAACGAACCGACCACCTGGGATTGGTTCTTGGATACCATGTGTGTCTCGGACCGCCTTGGAACGACGGGTGACCTTTTTTGGAGGATGAGATGTGAAACGGCCAAGGGTTTCAGTGATAGGAAATTGATGCTAATTAAGTTACTAGGTGGAATTAAGTTACTACTGGTAGGTGGTGGTTTCCAATATTTGTTATCTTTTCATCCCTGGGGAAATGATCTAATTTGACTCATATTTATCAATATGGGTTGAAATCACCTACTAGATTACCATTTGTTTGGCATTTTTTACCTTACAGTAGTTTCAGCTGTGTGTGGAAGTTTTGGGGGGGTCCACCCTGGCTTGGGGATTACACCCCACGCCCAAAGAATCCCGTAAAAATGCTACCCATTTCGGAGGGAATCAAACTTCACGCCAAAATGTATGGTGAATTTGAGGAAGTGCCTCGAAAACTGTGCATTGTTTTTTGGGTTGGTGAAATTTCATGACCCCTGACACAGTAGTGAGGTTGTGTTTTTTCCCGTAGACATCCAGTCATACCTTGTGAGGATTGGTGTCAAGGGACCTCGCAAAAGGCTTTAGAGCTTCCAAACACTGATCCTCACCAGGTATGACTGGAGGATTTTGGATGACCAGGGTTTTTGTATGTTTTTGTTCCTTTTTTGGAGCAAGAAAAAAACGGAGGCAACAATCCATTTTCAATATACACCCCCAAAGTTTAACATAGCTCCCGAAAAATTATGTTTAGGAGATGATCCTTTCCTTTTGGGTCTCGGTAACTTCTCAGGGGCGAAATGCCAAGTTTTCCATAGATTTCCATCAGGGGCCCACCGACCCCGACCTATGTCTTCCCCATGTCCAAGATCGAAATTTCTCATTGAAAACAAAATCCACATGGCTACCTGAACCTCAATCCAGATATCAGATGAGCAATGCAAAAAAGAAGCAGGTTGTTTAGGGTATATAGGGGATGAAGTCCTACCCTGTTATGTAGGGATTATTTCAGAAACCATTGCAAGGATCTCCAATTAAACAACCAGGATTTCATGGAAAGTATCACATTTTTTTTTCGTGGCTCAGATGATAATATAGTTGGAGGAACAAAATCCGGCCAAGTTTCGTTTGTAGTCAATTCGTTATAAACACGTACCGTCCTTGATCCACGTCAACTGGTGCAAGATGTTGTCCATCAGCAAATACATGCATATGTAGGGCCCCCCAAAACAGTGGATAAATAGACCTACGACTTGTCAGGAACTGCCCGCATCAAAGAGGGAGCAGCATGGAGCAGCTGTATCGACTGTACCCAAGGCGTTTGCTGGGAAGGCAGCTGTGGCCAAATCATTGACGAAGTGGCTGAGCCAGAGACCGTTGCGGATAAATCCGCAACTTCTCAAAAAGCGGGAGTGCCCGTATACTCCATCGACCAGTTTTGTTCCTGCAGTGCCGGGACACGTGAAAAAACGTTGCATGTTTCATTGTTTCACGCCTGCTTTGTCCTTTTTGCCCTCATGGGTAGGAAGTCAGACAGCGAATCAATCCACCACAGGTGGGCACCTGATTTTTTTGCTGGTCTGCGATCAACGACTATTTGCAGGTGCTGTCTGTGAGGCAAGCTGATCATCTGAAAGCGACCCGCCTGGGTTGGGACAGCATGAGTCCAACCATCAACGATTTGCACGCAGATGTTGCTGGCAGCGGTTACGTCACGACGAGCGTCCCTGGAGACGCCGACGTTTTGGGCATTGTCCCAGAAACCGGCCAACCATTCTCGGGGGGAGGGTCCAAAACTGGTCCAAATATGGAATCCAATCTACAGATGGTCAAGCAATCTTCCATGTGTTGGTAATAGGATTCTGCAACCAGTTGCTATGGTATTGGAGAATGTTGACATGTTTCCTATTCACGTCCATGCTCCAACAGTATTCCGGTTTTGCGTTTGGGCAGGTTATCGCGTGGTGTGGCCAACCGTCACTGGCATGGCAGACATGTCACCCCATCATCGGTCTTAATACAGTTAAGGCTTGAAGACTAGGTGGTGGTTTCAAATATTGGTTCGCAGCAGCTCCCCTGGTGTGTCCGACAAACGGTGACAAATGACAAATGGTTTCAAATATTTTTTATTTTCACCCCGATCCCTGGGGAAATTGTCTATTTTGATCCATTCATATTTTTCAAACTGAGTTGAAAGCATGTTGAAACATGTTGAAACCACCAACTGGAAGAGGATTCTGATTTTTGCCTTCTGTTTTTTTGTCTACTCCCAGTGTTCCCAGTTCCAACTCAGCTGCAGTTTTTGTATCCCTTCGCAAGGTATGACGGCTTCCATCATTGCAGGGAACCTCATGTCCATGGCGCTTAGTGTCTCGGTACTTGGAAGTTGATGGTGTAACGTTTTAGCTACCGTTTCCATCGTTACCCTCCCGAAAATTCACGAATTGTCCACCCCCAAAAAATAGGACCAACCATTTTTGACAAGGAAAGGATCTTCTTTCTAACCGGCAGCTTTCAAGAGTAATCTAGGTTCCAAATTCCAACCACCAATTTTCCAGTGTGTAGTTTCAGACATCAAACAGACATTTTGATACAACTCTCATTCATCCACCTGTTTCATGCTCCTTTTCTCATCACCAACCTTTGTTCCACCGCATTTTTGTAACATTACCCTCCTCATTCACATTCCCGTCATTTCACCTGTCCACCTCACTCATTGTGCATTTTTGGTGTATCACCAACTTTTCCCCTAGGTGTATTCATTATTTTTTGTCATATGTAGATGTTTATGTGGGTTGGTGCACTTTCTATTGTACATAGTCCACCTCATTTGTTTTATTGATCTTGTTGATTTTCTCATCACATAACCTTATTTATTGTTTCACTCTGTGTGTTTCTTCAATAGCTGACTTCACTCATTGTTTTATCTCATTTGTTTTTTCTAAGGTTGTTTCAACACACCTTTGGAACACACCCCTAAACCTTTACCAACAGGCTACAAAGGGATTCCTTTCATAGTTGGCTAGGGGCATTGCCTGGGGTGTGCTCCAGGGGTGTGTTGTAACTTTCTTGGATCATTGGTTTTTACATGTATAAGCATGCCTCCAAGCTCCTTTGTTTGCCTGATCTTCCCCTGCCTATCTCGATACACTCACCTCGACCAACGGCTCCGTCCCCTGGCTATGGATTCCCCACCACCTTTGCTCAACATCATCGCAGGACCTCTTCTTGTGTTTGTTTAAGGTGTTTTTCTTCTTTGTACCATGGGATTCATTACCATGTTTCACCATTCGGCGAGAAATATTTCGTTGGAAAAGAAGCATCCTAAGATTTCACCATTCCTATTTGTTATCACCATTTTTCAAGGTGGCATCTTAGGAATTTTTCAGCAAATCCAAGTTGACTTCAGCAGTTTTACGTAGCAACTGCTGGGTGCTTCGTCGTTCCACCCCAGGTCATGTGCCGTTGACGGGTGCTGAACCTGCGCGACGTCATGTGCCTGCGACTGCAGCTTGTAAAGCGGCAGCCTTGGCTGATATGTTTGAGGCATCCTGGAGTCCTGGTGGGGTTGGTGGGGGATTGGATGCGATGCTACTGGGGGATGTCCAAGAAGGGACGGAAGTTAGGATGGATCAATGGTGAACGGATCAATGGGTTATAACTAACCTACGTGTTAGGATCAATGGGTTATAACATGTTATTTCACCTACTTATATAGTGGGGGATGAATTGGGATTATAACCCACTCATCCTAACCATTGATCCCAGCTCCCAACGGGACATCCAAGAATGCCTGAATGAGGGGTAGCCAGTGGCATTTCCCCAATTGGTTGGGTTATAAAGGGGATGAAATCCTGGTCCTACCCACACTTATATTATATATACCCTAAGGATCATTGGACCCCCAAAACTGGCTATTTTGAGGACCCTAACCCTGCTATAGAGGTTCAAACCCTTCCATTGGAGGGTCCAAGATCCTTAGGGTAATTTATATATTAATTATTGTTGTGCTATCGTAAGGATCCATATGAACAAACACTACCCACTACCCAGTCAACTAGGAGTTTTCATAGGAATATTGTAAGGATCCCTATGAACAAGCATTAGCCTTTAAGTATAGGATTAAAATCAGCCATTATAAGGATCCTTATCAGCAAAGCCAGTGTAATGAAATGTCACCCAAGGGTTTAGGATCGCAGTTGTCATGAATCCGGGACAAGCTCCAGCTGAGCAATGAAAAAAGGGTCCCTTGGTTGTTTATGGTATACAGGGGATGAAATCCTACCCGGTTACATATAGGGATTATTTCATAAGCCATGACATAAGGAACCCGTCATTAAACAACCAGGATGACTCATGGAAAGTATTCGAGTTTGATTGTTTCGTGGCTCACCTGTTGATATTTGACTCGTGCATCTCAGCTAATGGACCCTTTGGGTCGACAGAAACTCCTGAAAAATGGGAGATTGATAGTCATCCCACCCTGGATGATGGGAAATCCTTGTTAAATGCTAGGTGGTGGTTTCGAATATTTTTGTTTTAACCCCTATTTGGGGAAGATTTCCAATTTGACTAGTACTTTTCAGATGGGATGGTTTAACCACCAACCAGAATGGGCATGTAAACTCCTACAGGCTTGGGTTGATGATGAGTTTATCTTGTGGGCATTTTATGATGGGAGTTGATCGACCTTAGCAGCCTTAGACCCACCAAAAACAAACATGGAACCTTAAAAAATGATGGTTAAAAAGGTTCCATGTTAGTTTTCGATGGGTGAGAGTTATGATGTTTGTCTGAGCTTGACGATTGAGAAAAGACACCTTCAAAAACACGGCCCCAAAACCATGAAAAATGAAGGTTTTAAACCCCCAATATATAGGTTATAACCTCTAAAATGAAGGTTTTGAGTTCCCATGGTTCGTGTGTTTAGGCGGTGGCCATTTGGCAAAAACCCACCACTGCGGCACTGTTGCGACACCGACAATGCCGACTGAGGTGGTGGGGGGAAAGGTCTCCCGTGTAGCTGGTCAACTTACATCCCTGATGGGAAATATTGGTTTCCCTTAAGAAGGCCCGCTACTAAAGCCAGATTTCTTAGGTGGTAATTTAGGTGGGGGTAGGTTGACCAGCCATTGTAGTGGGTGTTAGAAACTATCAGTAAGAGGGGTGCTATGTGCCATGGTCAAATCGTGCTATCCATTTCGATGGCATTGAGCTACTACTCACTGAGGGGAATATGTTTTGGAAAAACTACAGCATGTATATATATGTATATGTATATTGCCTTCAAAATAGATGTTTAGTGTTGAAAATGATCGGTTTTGACCATTTTGCGAGTGTAGTACTTTCTGGTTTTGAAGCATACTGTCACATATCGCGTGTAAGCATAGTGGCTAGCGCTCTTCCTTTTGAGACATTGAATTGGATTTAAGTTGTTCGAAATGTCCGTAGTACGCACACTGTATGCACTGTATTTTTTGCAGAACCAGATTGTATACTGCATATGATGCATGTGCGTTTGAAAGCATTTAAACCGCACGAAACAAAACCACACTATCCACATTGTTTGAAACAAACTTCGACTTAAAACCCTTTGAAGATATTTAGAATATGTGTATTGTTTTAAATATATTATAAATATATATATTATAAGTCTAAAGTATTATAGGTTTTGTTTCTTGTGTTCTTTACAACCCTTCGAATCCGTTTGTATGTCCTAAGGAAGGGGATGAAACACCTAAAATCCTGAGGATGGGATTTGGAACCCGAAAAATCCTACTCTAGGAAGAGGTTTGGACCACTCTCCAGGGACTAGAAGTGCTTATATAAGGATTGATTTCCCAGGGGGGGGGTACATCCCTGCCTATCCCCTGCTACAAATCCCATGAGTTTATACAGACCACTTGGATGTTCCGTTGGAAGTTAGGATCAATGGTGATCGGATCAGGTGGGTTATTTCACCCCAATTCATCCCCCGTTTACAAGTAGGTGAAATTACCCATTGATCCGTTCACCATTAATCCGAACTTCCGTCCCGGGACATCCAAGTAAACCCCATAGCATCCATGGGACTGGTATACTTCCCTACATTTACCATAAACATCAATCATTCATGTAGGTAAATATACCATATATGGATACTATTGGTTACTGTTCATCCAAACATCACCTTCCATCAACATTTGCAGCCTTCGACTCCAGAATTCTCACGGCTTCTCATGACTTCCGTCGTGCCATCGCGGCAGCGGCCTTCGAGTTGCGTCATCCAGTGATGGCGGTGCCGCCCTCAACCAATGAAACGAAACGAGCGTTTTGTGAATGGAGCAGTGAACCGTAAAGTGACCCATTTTGTAGTTAGTTTGAAGTGACCTTTTTATGGATAAAAGTGACTTCCATTTGAGGGATCAATTGGAAGAAGCGGGTGCTTTTTCAGTTATTTTGTGGATTATATATGGATTTAAGCATTTTTTCAATCGTAGCAAATGAAGGTCTAGTTTGGGATTCCTAGGGTGACTGGCATCCTAGTGGTGACTGGCATCCTGGGCGGAAGTGTGGATCCAAGATATATGCTGCTCACCCCAAAAGACTACCCGGAACATATCCCCTGAAAATTGATGATTGGAAGATGAAATGTCCCTTTCAGATGGTCCCTTTTTCATGGGGCATGCTAATTTTTGTTTTGTCGGGGGGGAACTTTGCTTTGGTGGGGTGATTGTATACAAAACATTACCCTAGTGACAAAAACATGGAAGCCTTCCCTCTGTGACAAAAACATTACCCTAGTCTTCCAAATGACTGCTGAGAATGTCTTTTGAGTAGGTTTTTGGGGTCCAGTCATACCTCCTCACGTTTCGGTGTTGGAAGCCTAGGGCTTTGTCGCCCGCAAGGAATGAAAATTCGAAAACTCAAATTACCATGGTGAAAAAAAGAAAGCTATCAGGATGGCATAGGGATTGGGTATCTGGCAACCAGCAACAAAAATCCGTGTTGCTTTCAGCTGATACACCCGGGTAGATCAGCAGGTATCAGGAGTTGGTCAGCTTGGCAAATATCAGATCCCAGCATTTCTATTTTGGGTAGTCAACAGCTTGGAATTCCTGTGACCGTGGAAACTACCATGGGCGCACGCAGCCCCCAAAGGTAAAGGCATGGCACCACGACCCTGAAGGCTGGATCTCCTACGGGCGTCACCCAGGTGAGGACGGCTCCATTCTGATTCGGGGCTGGTGCGGGGCAGGCTCCGATGCCCCAGCTTCTGGAGCCATTTTTTCTGGCCCAATTTTTGAGCCACCAAAACCAAGAATTGCTCAACCGGCCAGCAAAGGGCATGAGCATGCTCGCTGGCACGATGCTGTACGGAGCGCACTGGAAAGACTGGGTTCGGAGCTGTTGCAGGCAGCCGAAAGTGGATGTGTGCCTAAGGATGACACGAAATGCCGGACTGCTGCCATTTTTTGGGTTTGGTGAGTTCATTTTTGGCAACGAGATGGATTGGATGTTATTACAGGTTGCTTTTAATAATATCCATATGCCCCATAAGACTGGAATATTTACCTACACCTGGCTTAAATTTATGGTAAGCAATTTGTAGGTAAATACTCCATATGCTACATGGAGCATATGTGCAATGAAATACCCCTGGTTGTTTAGGATTTATCGGGGATTATACTACCCAAATATGCGGGGATCATAATAAACCATTATATATAAGGATCCCCTTTAAACAATCAGTATTTCATGAAAGTAGGAGGGATAAGGAGCCTTATTGAACCATTCATCTTCAGCTTTCATGAAGGTAAGGGACCTGGCTCGATTAGGAATGAGGAATGGAGAAACTTTAAGATTCGTTGAAAGCGCGACTTTTTGACAGTTGGAATGAAATCACCCCAAGAATCATGGGATCTCAAAACTGGTGGTTTGGAGATCCCAGGGTTCCCCTCCTTTTTGCAGAGTCAAAACCCCTTGAGAAGGAGAGTCCAATGATTCTTAGGGTAGGTTGAAATGTTTAGTTAGTATTGTACCGATTTCCATGATATACAATGATCCCAAATCTTGAAGTCGTGACCTTGTTTGGACCCGTGTTGGTGACCTTTTCAGGGTTTAAGTGACCTCCATTTGAGGAATCAAAAGGATCAAAAAGGTCACTTTCAAGAAGCTGGACGATGATTGTACTATTAAGATCATGGGAATCTAAGGGGCCCACCCCCCCATGCCACCCCCCAGGAAATAAGGGCTTATTGGGCCTAAACGGATGATAATTAGTAAACCGTAAACCATTTTATTCCCATGATAAGATGATATATATTTTCCCCAAAATTCACATAGCCCCTGAAAATGAAAGTTGGAAAAATATAGTTTCGTTTTGGGTTTCACCCTGGGCGGCCTATTTTCTTCCAACAACGTTGGTGTTTTCCCTCCTGAGGATGGCGAAGACTGGGAAGCCTTTAGCCTGGAGACTGAACATTGGCAGCACTGGGATCCAACATCATAGGATCCATCCCTAGGCATCCAGTCATATTCTCAGCATAGTATTTAGGTTCCATTACTACTTTCAGAAGGTGATTGGATTCCTAGGGCATGTGACGATTGTATGTTTACCTACATGAATGGTTGATTTTTTAGTTGGTAGATTGAGCAATGAAAAAAAACCCTGAGGTTTACGGCATCTTTTGGGGACACTGCGGTTTCTTCATTTAGAAACAGCCTACAGGTTGGAGAGTAGCGACTCATTTCTGTCCCAGAAAAATCACCAGTTAGTAAGTGGTTAGTAGCCCCGCATTTATAAACATTTTATAAACCATAAAAAGGCCATTTGGAAGGGACCCCCACAACCTGATCCTTAGGGGACTTACGATCACCATGCTTATGAAATTTACATCTCCTGTAGGTGATGAAATTTCATAGGTAGGAATGATTGATTGAGATTTGATTTCTTCAGTGATCAAGCCTAAGGAGCTTGAACAATTCAACAAGTGGTGGGGTCGATCAACTCCCATTGTTTTCATATGATACTATTGCTAAACTCATCAACCCAATATCAAGGTTTATATATCCCATTATAAGGATTTCCTATGAAGCGTTAGATGACCATTCCCCTTATAGCCCTCTTTTTTGACTGTATGGCACACATGTTCATGAAAAAACATGCGAACCTGGACAAGTGGTTGGGGGGAATGATCAGACTGCGAAGAATAGGCTACCCTACTTGGAGGATTATCCGAGCTAGTAAGTGGTTAATAACCATGGTGATTGGTTTCGTCCCCTTTCAGTGGGGTTATACCCCAGACCCAAAAAACTACCAGTTTATGGTTAGGAAATCCTTTCATGTTTGTATTTTGGGGTACTTGGGGTATGTTCCAGGGGTCTGTTGAACTTTGCTTAGAAGTTAGTAAGTAGTTAGAAATCCATTTATAAGCCCAACATAAAGGCCATTTGGAAGGGGTCCCACAAGCCGATGCTTAGGGGACGAAAACGATCAACCATATGTTATTAATTGGATCTACTCCCCGGATCTAGGATGCAATCGTCACAAATGAAGGTTTCGTTTAGGATTCCTGATCCTCCACAAGATGTTTCATGTCATCCTGGAAAGCTGACGAGGTGGCATCCTGGGGCCCAGGGGGTAGATTCGCTCAAAGTTATTAACCACGTATCCGTCTGTCCTGGGATGATCCTTCAAGTAGATTTTGGTTGAAGATCTAAGGAAAGTTGTCGCATTGCACTACAATTGCAGTGTCTTGGAATTTGTTTTGAATGCTTGGGGAATGCGGTGACCATGAGACCCTGGAAAGCCTAACATTTGACTTTTGATGACTTTTGGCTGGTTGGAATTGAACACAATTACACTATAGCTTGTTTATTTGCGGTTTTCAAACTTGTTAATGAATTGTATTGTTATAGTACCTAAAGGATCCATGAGACTGGTATTTTCCCTACATGTACCGCAAAGATTAACCAAATGTTATACATATACATACATAAATATCATGCATGGATCGCAATCACCTAATCACCAAGATACTCAGAAAAAAAACACAAGTGAAACTGGTGAAAAGAACTTCATGTCATTCCTTCAGCGTTTTTTTCCCTAGGGGATAATATTTCCCAACAAAAATGTGGCCAACAAAAATATGGTTTTACAATTTTACATTAGGTTAGGTTGTTCATTCTTCAGATATATAAATATATATACGTTTAATTCATGCTGAAGACATTTCCATTTCCAGCCTTGTCACCCTCAGAAGATGCAAAAATGGACCTTCAGCACAAACCAAGAGTAACACACTGACATTAAGATGTTATATGTACACAGAAACTATGAACTATGAATGAACAATTTTGAATGCTATATTTCTTGTATGCCAAGTCATATGCCCATTGAACAACCATTACCATAATATATTTATACTTTTGAAATTTTAACCATGAAACATGAACAACTCCTGAACCACACAGAACTTGCCCGCAACCAAAAAACAGTTGGAACAACAGAAAAATACAACTTCCTATCTCGGTGGAAGAAACACGGGTCTTTTTTCCGCGTTAAGGTCAGGGATGTTAGCTTTTGGATTTAATCCTGCTACCATGCAGCTCTGGCATGAAGGTGCCTTCGGTAACTCCCAACAAACATTGGCGGCAAAGAAGGGGTTGTGTTTTTTTTGTTCGCAGGGATTCTATTTTTTATAATGGGAGCCATCAAAATGGGGGAGAGAATTGAAGAATCCAAAGGTATCCCATAGGATCCATATGACTAGTTTACGTACTATATAATTTACCTGAGAATCATCCATTTATGTACTGGTAGATAATTATACCAGTCCCATGAATTCCTATGGCTATGGTAGTTTTGAAAAATCGTGACTACTAACTACTTATTGTCTCGGATGATCCTCCAATTACCCTTCGATTCTCATGATATCTCATGATTATATACGGTGTTGAATCTCACCCTAAGGGAGTCCACGACAAGAGGGGCAACTGCGAACCCTAACGTTTCTGAACAAACCTTGGGGAATCCTTCAAAAAATTGATAGGAAAATTATGAAAAATCCATGAAACATACATATATATATATATGGAGGATTAGGGATTCCAACCCTTGGACTGCACAACTCATTCCCCAATTATCAGCCTCCAACAAAGCACGTAACTTTTATACTTGAAGGAACCATCCCACACTAATATATAAGTAGTTAGGATCACCCGTATTTATTGATAAGCCATGAAACGGCCATTTTTTGAAGGGGAACAAACCGACCATGGAATCATCCCAAGTATTGTAAGTAGGTTCCTCCTCCAAGCAGGTGCCTTGGGCGCAGCCTTACGTCGAAGTTGCTTCACTGCCGCTTACGCCTTGCGTTGTACCAGTGGACGCCTTGCCGCCTTGAGTGGGGCACAACCACCTGCAGAGGCAAGGTCCACGGTTTCTCCTACAGAATCTGATCAGTCGTTACAAAAATAGGGTACCTGAACTTGAGTTTGGGTGATTTTTTAGGCGATGATGATCCAATTTCAATTTGGGTGATTCTGTGATTCTTTTAGGGGATGATGATTTAATTTGACTTGAGTTTGGTAGACTTTTTGGAGATGATTTCATTTCAATTTGGGCGATTTTTTAGGGGAAGTGATGCAATTTGACTTCAGGTTGGGTGATTTGTTTGAGGGGAGATAATTCAATTTGACTTGAGTCTGGGTGATTGTGTAATAGAGGAGATGATTCAATTTGACTTGAGATTTGGTGATTTTTGTTGAAGGGAATATGTACTCAATTGTAATCAATAATTACTGGTAGTAGTGGCGGTGGTTCAATCATGCTTTTTTTTTGAAACCCCGATATATGGGGGAGATGGTCCAATTTGGATTGAGTGTATTTTTCTTGTTGATTGGCGCAAAAAAAAAACACCAGCGGTTGACCTTAGGTTTTTTGTCAGGAAGTATTGGAGCTGATCCAGAGGGCGTTGCGCACATCCATTCGGGACACTCAAAATGTACAAAACTCTACAGGTGTGAAAGACATGTTTAAAACTGCATTCCACCAAAACTGGTTGCTGAATAGGGATCCTCATAGATATTTTATATTATGTGTACAATATTTTAGTATATTTTAGTGGCTTTTGAGCAATTCCTTTATATAACTGGCGTAGTATCATCCACCATACATATACTGTAGATATATATATATATAGACATTTATTTGGTTTTTTAGTCTTCTATTTGTGTACCCGAAACTAAACCCACTTTTTTTTCACTTCCCTAAGGATCCAGATATGTCTTAAGAAAGGGATTTCCCGGGAATTGTGGGGATGGGATTGAGATCATCAATCCTACTCTAGGGAGGGGTCTGGATTCTTAGGGTTTATCATTTTCACATATTTTCACAAAAAACATCACCACATTTGTTCGACCAACAACAGGTACCTGCAGCTCCGTGGCTCACTTCAGACTACACCAGTTCCACTGAATGTCAGGACTGCGCTCGACGAGAAAAAAAAACACAACGAAACGCATCTGAGTTCATGCGACCGTGTTTTTTTGGGGGGTTTCAACATTTTGAAGTTGTACGAAATTGTATATATGTTTTTTTTTCTATGTGATTTTTTGAGTGTTTGCCAACAAATATGAAGGTTTAACCGCGAGTGGTTGTTTTTAATAGATATCTTTCTGCAATGAAAGATGATTCGAAACGACTATTTGCAACGATTCGAGCTATTACCCGTAGGATCCATGTATGTTTTTTTGTATGTTTACTTGACATGAAAACCATAAGATATCAATCATTCCTGGATCGTGAAATACACCCGAATTCGTCCAAAAATGGATCCTTGTGGGTTACATACCTTAACACTCAATGTATCCCTAGGGATCCAATCACCTTCTGAAAATTGTAATGGAACCTAAATACTATTCTGAGAAGGTGATTGGACACCCCAATCGTCAGCTGAGAATATGACTGGATGCCTAGGGTATCGCATATTTACCTACATTTAGCCCCTTTCAACTACCCAGCTTTGCTTCCGTACATAAACCATCCCGAGTGGACCAGTGATAAGGAAAGTATGGGGCATCCCTAATCAAACCCCTTTATGTAGGTACAATAAATGGACCATTTTCACTTTCATGTATCCCCATGTATGGGTTTTTATAACGATAGGAACATATATGGATCATCCCTAACCCTGACCCGCCTCCCCGGAAAAAAAAAACAGGATGCTGCGGAAGAATGTCGAAAGGCCTTAGAGAGTTACTTGCAAGGATGGCAGCTTGTACCTTGGAGTTCTTGGAGATGCATTTTTATGTTGAATCAAATTATGTTCCATGAAAATGGGTGAAATTTTTACCCCCCAGGGAAACCCCAGTGAAATTTTAAAGGCCATTTATAGCCATAGCATGGAAAAATAATCCCCCATAGGGGCTTTGGAACCTTGGAGATTCGAGTTTTTGTTGTTTCAAAAAGATGCAAGGATGCAGGTTTTGAATTGGTATACCCCCTGGAAGTTTAACAGCAAAAGCCTCTGAAAATATACCGGGACCCAAAAGGAAAGGATCGTCTTCCTTTGCCATCATTTTTCAGGGGCGAACTGTTAAACTTCGGGAGGGTATATCCAAGTGCTCCGTGTTTTTCGGGAACATTTACCCAGACATGTTTTTTCTTTTTCACAAAAACGCCATGTTTCACCTTCACGTCGGTAAATGGAATCCATACATTCAAGGTGCATTTGGGATAGTATCATGGGAATCTAAGAATGCCCCTTGAGGTCTTAAGGGACAATCTGTATAACACATTGTGAAAGGATGCATAAAAGCAGTCACTTTCCATCCAATGGAGGGAAATCCCGGTGCTGCCATGGACGTCTACGTCAGATCTCCTCAGTCTGATTTCTGACTTGGCAAAGGTTGAAGAGAAGCTTGCCAGGGTGCAGTGGCCAGTGGCGGGTCCAGGTTTTGAAGGACGACCGGTGGCAAGCGTTATGATTCAGATGCAACGAGAAAATCAACCTGATGAAGGCAGGAGGGCCCCGGTGACAATTACCTGAGCTTGGGGAGCATCCACTGCACGGGGATTCGGATTGGCTGCACCTCCAGATCCAGCATAGGGAAGAAAGCTTAGAAGGCTGTAGCACCTTCTACAGCGGACAGCCGGAGCCGGAGGAGGGTTGTTAAGAATCACTTAGTACTGTTGATGGTTCAGAAATCCTGGTAAACCAGTTGAGGTTTGTAGTTGAAATCCCATGATTTACGATGGTTTTAGCACCATCCCAGGTGGTTGGGAATGGGATTTCAGCCATCAACCGTAGGGCCAAAAATTTCTTGGGGTTGGCATTGGGAGGCTACTCTTAAATTTGCATGATATACTCTGCCCCAGGGATCCAATCACCTTCTGAGAATAGTAACGGAACCTAAATACTTTGCTGAGAAGGTGATTGGACACCCCAATCATCAGCTGAGAATATGACTGGATGCCTTGGGATGTGAATATCTGAGGTAAACTCATTGCCTTGAATGACAGCATCTGCTCCCAAAAATTGATTCTTCCCGATTTTGATCAATCAGTATATCCCATTTTTTTTGTATACCCCACTCCAATTCCACTAGAAAATCAGGCGGGTTGACCCCTGTATGAAACCAGTTTTTTAAATACTGCTCCTATTTTTTATGATTTTGGTCAATTTATTTGGTCAAATTAGCTCGCGACCTCACACAACCGATTTTCCCCAAAAAAGTAGCTGACGAAGGGAAATGCCCTTATTTCAGAGAAATCTTGGCCAGATCAATCTTGGTCAACAATTTCATCTTGCTTTGATTTGGGTCAATATAATCCGAAATACAACTGGGGTTTAATAGTAACGACGTCACATCCCAACTCAAGCATTTTTTGGGGGGGGGCTTGTAAGGTCCATATGGAAGTTTTCTCAAGGCTTCATTTTGTTGAAGATGCGATCCCTTTTTTTGGTTCGTTTTCAGGGGGTTGGGTGTTTCCGTTGGCCATGCCAATTCGGGTCGGAATGATACCCATGGGATCTTAAGAGCCCGTTTTGGTTGCAATTGTCTCGCTGCTTTCCGAAGACTTGGCATCCAAAAAATCCCAGAAGATTCGAAGAAAAGATGTTTTTTTCAAAACTTCGTTAAAAAAACAAGGCTAAAAGAACGTGAATGGAGGAAACATATTTGCAAATTACATGGGTTGGGGTACTTTGCTACTTACAACATTGGAATTCATGTATACATGTTCGGAAACAACTTTTGTATAAGTCTTCGGAACTGGTACTTTTTTGCACTCGTTGGGTTTGAAACACTCTGGGAAATCGCAACGAAAGATATGGAACATCATATCACCACTACCTTTGAACCCGGAAAAAACCTATCAAAAATGAATGGTTTAAAGGCCAAAAAGTGGGTTTTATCTATAACTTATAAGCTCTGAACATGAAGAAAAAGTGGGTATCCAGTATCCATGGTACCGGTACCTATTAATAGCCAGCTTCATGAAGACCCCCCATGTCCTTGTGAAGGCTGATGTGATCTGATGCCACCGAGGTATACCCTCAACATTCTGATGACACCTTCCGCCAACAGCTTGAGGAGATGCACTAAAAATAGTGGGATTTTGCAGGACACCCCAATAGTGGGACCCCTTTCCCATACTATTCCCATATCGGTGTTTCCTAAAATGGTGGTACCCAACAACCATTGGTTTTCCTACTAAAAATGCTCATTTTGGGGTGTTTTGGGGGTACCACCATTTAAGGAAACACCCATATCACTCCTATAAGAATCCCTAAAGAAATATGGGAATGGTGTGGGAATAGTATGGGAAGCTTACCATAAGGGGGTCCCATTCTTGGGAGTCCCTGGAATCATTGGAATCACTGGAATCACCCTTGAACTTTGGATCTACCCATATGCACCCCAGTAAGAGTGGCAGTTCTTTTGTTGCCTTAACCATCTTAACCCCCACAAGTAGGTGGAGCCATGAGACACAGCGGTGATTGCGTATGTGTACCATAAATCACCAGTAACAGAGGCAAATGAGGGATTAGTTCGGGATTCCCTACTAAACATATACGAACCTTGGTGGTGACTGTTATCCTGGGTGGTGACCCAGATGCAAGATACACTCCAATCTGACATAGGCT
Source organism: Breviolum minutum Mf 1.05b.01 (assembly GCA_000507305.1). NCBI lineage: Eukaryota > Dinophyceae > Suessiales > Symbiodiniaceae > Breviolum > Breviolum minutum. The sequence continues at coordinate 74,189 of DF240338.1, read as the reverse complement.
GGAAAATCTCATTTTAAGTTATGGATTACCAAGATTACTTATGGAAAATACATAAAGGATTTTCAGCCAGCTTAAGAAATGCTGTTTCCCTTATTTTTGATGTATGTGTTTCCAAGTTTCATTCACTCTATATCGAAAAGCTATTGAATCAAAAATCGTGAAATGAAAAAACTCAGCCATATGTATATAAATTGAAAATATACATCAATGGCTGAACTGTATATATTCAAAAATCAGTTGTTCAGCCATTGATGTATATTTTTCAGAGGGTTTTCGCCAGTTGAGACGATGGGAGTGGACAAAAATCGTGAACATCTCGTGTGAGTTGAATTATGGAGTTGGGCAAATTATAACGACAAAATGCCGAGGTCACCAAACGTGTTACTGTAGTTTAGTAATCACCACCCCCTTAGCCATGTGGCCCATGCACATTTGAGCCAGCATTTGCATAAAACCTCCCGAATTATTTGGTAAGTTTCAATTTCATAATTCAGAACCCCCCAGCACGGTTGCTGATGGTTCTAATTCAGAAACTTCCGAGACGACCGTGACTTCATTGAAGCAGATGAAGATCTTGTAGACGCTGGAAGTTGGTGGGCTCAAAACGCTGCGGATGCCCACAGAATCATGCTGGAACAAGTAGTTGAAAAACCCGTGGTTTTATCCCTTTCGTGCATACACCTCAATGTTGCCGCTCAACAAATCCCTATCTTTTCCTGGGTAGGAGTGATCCCTACCACGGACCACTTGTTGAATGAGTTCCTGGATGAAAGAACGCAACCAGTGTCAGGGTGGGCTTGGAGCAAACAGACTTCAACTGAAGAGAAGAATGGAACAGGACAAGGAAGCATGCAGGGAGTATGCTGTGTACCCAATCGAAGTGTTTTTCCCACCTACAAACCATGCCTTCTTCAACAGAATAGGAGGTCAAGAGCGCATCGCCCGCCACGCTCTACTTTTTCAGTGAGCGTCCTGTGCAGATAGATTTGGATTCATTACGGAGGGTGTGGGAGAACAAATCTCATTGCCCGAAAACATTTTTTTGGAGCAGCATGCACCGGCATAAGGCCCCAATCATGTCCAAAAGAAAGTTTACTAATATTTTTGCACTGGGTTGAAACGATAAACAAGTATTAGTCTCATTCTTTTAATCAATCCTAGAACCCTAACTGACCTTTTTGGGGGGAGTTGACCTTCCATTTTTTGGTGAAACCATGCAAAATATGGGTCATTTGGATTTTAGGATGATAGACACAGCTAGTCTAAAAGACTTTTGCATTTAGTTGTTTTCATATAAGTTCATACAGATATGATGGTTCCATGCAGATATATATGTTGAAATTTAAGCATGTTTTCCATAGAGACTATAGCTAAAAGGGCACTTTCTATCATTTTCTAACCAACACTTTGAAGACACCTCGAAGGACTTGTTTTATGGTCTTGGACTTACAGCAGGTATGTGTATCTCTGGACGCATGGATGACGTTGGCAGCAACGAAACCACCAACAAAAAAAATCGAAAATAGTTAACAATTCGGGAATTTTCTTTCAGAGATTTTAGGAACTAAATCGATGCATGTGGCCAGACACGAGGATGATTACCAAGAAATTCAAAACCCCCCCTCAATATGACGGTTTTTGGATCACAATAAAAGGAGCTCTTCTGAAAAAAATGATGCCAACTTGGCTTTGGTAAAATGCAACTCCCATTACACCAACACACCAAAGCACACCTGCCTGACAAACTATCGGCATTGCCGAAAATGCATGCAATTCCTTCCAATAGGATCCATGTATGGTATACTTACCGACGTTTGGTTGATATTTGCGGTAAATGTAGGTAAATATACTGTATGCCGTATACCATACATGGATCCTATGGGTTCGCCATTATCTACCCCCCCCAAACCCTGCCGCGCAATCCTTCTCCAGGAGGTGATGTTTAAGACGGTGAAATACACTGACAGTGTGAATTCTTTGGAAATGTTCTTGAAGGGCGACTACATGGTGAAGACTGAACAGGCCAGGCTTTGGATTCCCTGGATCGGATTTTGTTTTTAAAAATGAACTGTTCAAGTATTTGGGAGGATTCGAAAATGAAGGGACTTATATGAGAAGTAAACAAAGTGGATAGTTCATACCACGTGTGAATATCCCAGGTATACCTGAGCTTGTTATGAAGGTTATATGATCAAAAAACATCAAAAAACGTGTTTTTTTAGATGCAAAGCAGCGGAAAAAAACACATTGAACTCTTACCCCAAACTTGCAACTGGACACCGGAACTGAGATTCATTTAGGCACTAAAATCATTCTATTCGATCAAACAAAATTGCCATGTTTAGACCTCAGGACAACGGGATGAATTGATGTCTAGGGTTAGTCTCAACTGAGGAGACTCAGAGACTTAGATACTCTTCCTTCACCTTCAACAAATGACCCAATTTGACAATTTGGTCTTTGTTGGTCACCTTTTTTACAAGGAGAGTTGGAAAACATTTTTGTTCAAACCTCGGAATTGTTTGTTTCAGGAGTTTTTTTTTTTTAAATTATGTACCATTGCAATTTGTTATTTGGAGAATATGTTATTTAGTTATCCAGTTGTATTTGCAATCATTGAACAATCAGATCTAAGTAACTCCTCTATCAGTTTGGCAGGGGCGCAAAGATCGTTTTTAATCATTTGTAGGGACCACATCATTTCCTTGCAACTGTTTTTTAAATAAGCCATTTGGGCGATGTTTACTTCAATTTCCAAACTTTCCAAACATATTCATGTCATTCATGTCTCATTGACTTGAATTGTAACAATTATTTTGCCGCTTTACTTTCACTTTCTTTAAATCCCAATTGGATCCATGTAGGGAATATTTACCTACATTTCCCCTTGAATGTGGCCATGTTTCACCTAATGTAGGCAAGTAATCCGTACATCTGAAGATACATGGAGCATCTGGATATGTTTATATCCATCCATTTCCTCTGTAAAGATTTGGTTCATCATCCCATTAAAACAACCAGTTATAGATGGATGTTTCGAGGGGATATAGGAGGTTATACTACCACCCTGCTTTGTTTTCTTGGATTATCATGACCCACTAGCCTGGGAATCGTTTTAGACCAACCTAGCATACTCGGAAAGTGAGCAGTGACCAAACAAAGATCCTGGTTAACGGTTTTTGAATGGCGGGGATGAAATCCTACCCAATCACTGTATATAGATAGATAAAAAGCAATGAAATCAGGATCCCACAACCTCAACCAATCAGTTTCCAATCAGCATTTAAAATGGTTCATGTCAGGGTTTTGTTTGCTCCAGTAACGTTTGTTGGGGTGAATTTTTCTCCCTCACACGTTCATCACAAAACATCTTCCACTGCCCCAGCCAGGATAGCAGCCAACGTGAAAACGCCAAAGTCGTGGCCTTTGACGAGGCATCAGAGGGGGTTTGTTTCGAGGTGTTCATGAAAATTTAAGGTCACGCCTTTATGCCAAGCAGGCTAACCTGAACAAACTTTGGTGAATACATATTTCATAGCCCATACCATCCATGTATGGTATATTTATATACCTACATTTGGTTGATTTTTTATGGTAAATTTGGGGAAAAAAAAGACCATACATGGATCCTTTGGGTGGGAAAAAATACGGTAAATGTCACTTAAACTTTTATTTCATGGTCCTTTAGTTGATTAAGACACCTCTCCCCAGTGCCAAACCCCCTCCACCGAGATTCATAAGGCGTGATTAGGGGATGATGGTGGTTAATGATCCCTCAAATAAGGCCTTATTTCCTGGGTGGGTGGGGGGGGCGCTTAGATTTCTATGAGGTGTTTTTCTTGAAATTGCCATTGGATCCATGATTGTCTTTCCCATAGGATCCATGTATGGTAGGATTCTTTTTATGTGGTAAATGTAGGCAAATATGCCATACATGGATCCTTTGGGTTTTGTTTGTTTAAGCTGATTTTTTAACGGATCCTTCCATGGTAATCCAGCATTTACACTCCCCATATGGAATATGTTGCTTTGAAACCCATGATTTTTGTCGATCTTGAAGTCTTTGGTGGATCAAAATTCCGTTCCGGAATTTCTGCAGGTACTTGGAGAATCATCCCAGGTATCGTGAGTAGTTAGGGCCATAAAAGGGCCATTTGGAAGGGGCCCACAACCCCAGGAATTGGGGACTTACCATCACCAGGTTTACTATTACTCACTGTAGGCTTCCAAACACTGAAAGAGAGGAGGCATTTATTTGGACCCCCAAAACCTACTCCCAAAACACCACTAAACCTGAGGAGGTATGACTGGAAGACTAGGGTTATATTTGTGATGGTCATTTTTTTATCCATACCATTCATGCATGCTATATTTACCTACATGAATGGTAGATTTGTATGGTAAATCTGTCAACATTTTACCATACCTTGGATGCTTTGGGGTTAGGCTTTCGAAAATCCTACCCGGTTGCCCTTTGACGAGGCTTGTCGTCAATCTGCCCAGTTGCTGGGCGTTTGTCAAGCTGCCACGGCGGCGGCCAGCATGGCGGATGCGGTCGCTGAGGACGGGTTTTTCCTACCGGAGTTCGGGGGACCCCCAGACGGAAAAATCCTCTTAAAAGGGCATGCGTTAAATAATCATCATGACACTCCTTTCTTCGGATGTGAAAAGGTGGTGTCATAGTATTTTCAATATGGGTGTTTCCAAAAATAGGGGTATCCCAAAATGGATGGTGAAAATAATGGAAAACCCGAAAACCCTATTAAAATGGATGATTTGGGGGGAAACCCACTATTTTCGGAAATATCCATATAGGGATTCTTTCATATAGTGATTTTTTCCACATGTTCAAAGACTCTGTATCTTGCCCAACGAGTTGTGATCGCTTGTATTCTGTGATTTCAGACATGTTTGTTTCTCCCCAAAGAGGGCCCAAACAACGCGAATCTGGTATTTTTTGGATTTTAATTTTTGATCCAGCGAAATAGTGCCGATAATTCAGAGTGGTTATATAAGTCGGTTAAGTATATAAGTTTATCCTGATAGTCATGCTTGTATCATTTGCATAGTTTTTTTTCAAAACCGAGTATTAAGGTACGGATATGGCTACCCATATGACGATTTGTTTCGATGTTGTGCAATGGGAAACATATCCCAAACCATCCATGTATGGTATATTTGCCTATACAAATCAACCAAATGTAGGTAAATCTACCATACATGGAGCATTTGCTATTGATTTCCAGATCAATTCTGCGATTGAATCAATAGCTGTTTCTGGTTCCCTTAATAGGTGGTAGGTGATATATAATCACCCAATCGGCAATAAATAAGTGGTATATAAGTGGTATATACTGCCAATTGGGGGATTATATGGTACCTACCACCTATGATGGGAACCAGGAAACTCCATTGATTGAATCACCAAAAAGGTGATCCTTTTCTTACACATGGCGAAGGTTTGTGTCCTGCGCACGAGAGTTGCAGAGCCAGCAATGACAACGATCAACAAACAATAAAGATTATGTTTGCTTGTTCTTGACTAGCAACGAACAACAACAACAACAACAACAACAACAACAACAGCAACACACACAATATCAACCAATCAACCACCAAACAAACCAACAACTAACAATTACCAACGACGACAACAACAAGACTGCAGGACATCAAGGGCGCCAAGGGCACGCGTTGTTGTCGATCTTCAGGTGGGGTTCAGGGAGCGATTTTTGCCACAGGATTTCGAAGCCATGAAACGGCCATGAATGGAAGGGGGAATAATGGGATGATTTTCCAGGCAGTATCACACTCTTAGGGTATGATACTTTTTCATGGTTCAGGAGTCCGGCAAAAAACATGCAAAAAACCAGTTGATATGTTCAGAATAGCCCATTATTTACCAGGGTTTTAGCACCATCTCAGGTGGTTTTCCTCACCGAATTTCTGAACCATCAACGTTGTATCAGCTCATATTTACTTGATTTTTTTAGAAATGCTTACCAATAATTAATCCAAAGCTTAATATCTTTTTGTTGCTATCCAAACCTTAACACTCTTAGGGTATGATACCACCAGCAGTTTCTCCCAATCCAAAGCTGATGAGAATTTTTGCTCAACCATCCCACCGCGTTTGCGATCCAAGGTGTTGCAGGATTACGGACTTGGCTCAAGGTAGGGGTTGAGGATGGTGAAAAATGTTGATGTTTTGTGTTTGAAACCTCTTGAAAAATGGGAGATTGATAGTCATCCCACCCTGGATGATGGGGAATCCTTATTAAATGCTAGGTGGTGGTTTCAAATATGTTTTATTTTCATCCCTAGTTGGGGAAGATGAACCCAGTTTGACGAGCATATTTTTTTAAAGGGGTTGGTTCAACCACCAACTATTTTTCTGTTTTTTTGCCCAAAAACAGATGGGTGGTGATTGTGTGTATTACAGTGTATAATTCGTGTATAGTTGTATGTTGATGTATCTTTATATACATATATATTTCTTCATGATATATGTCATATGTTATATTGTGCATGTATATTATACAGTTTTTGTTGTGATATGTATTTGCATATATGCAAACTATGATTGTTTTGTAGTTAAGAAATGATTACTGATTACATTCATGTATGTGGATAGGTTTCATATGTCAACTCATTACTATATGAAAGTCACAACAGAGACCTCCATTAGCGAATGTCGTCTTAGATTCATGGCTCGTCAACCTAAAGGTACCCCCCCAGAAATAATTCCTTATTAAGAGCTTATTGTCCATTGGTTTCCTTTCATAAGGCCTCATTAAAACCTTATTTCCTGAAGGGGGTATGTTAGCGGGGGTAGGTTGACCAGAATGCAAGACGACTCCACCATGTGATTTCCATAAGGAGAGCTGAACTGAGTCACCATACGGAAGGTGGTTGTTTCAATTTATTCCCCCCTGACATGTTTGAGTTTTATTTGGAATTGGAACTGGTACTATTCCACAGTTTTTGATGGATCATTATTTTTTGGCATGTGCTGAGTTATGAAACATGTTTCCATTTGATGGATTGTTGCATCAATGTGTAATCTGCACATGTATGTAATGAGCTAACAGAAATGGCTATGAACTGCCTTTCATTTCAGGATCAACCAGTGGTTTTGAAAAGGGGTGCCTTTCAACAATTGTTGCTGCCCTCTTCGCCCTTCACACAGGCGCCCTTCTATTGCAGAGTCTGGCGGCAAGCTTTTCACAAGGCCATGATGGGTGGCGAAGCGGTCAGAATTTAAGAAACATTTCATTTACACTCCCTGAAACTAACAGTTCCTCCCTGAAAATGGGCCGGGCCCCAAAAGAAAATTTATCTTCCAAGGGGGCTTTTTTCTATTAGTTTCAGGGAGTGTACTCAGTGCTCTCCCCAGAAATTTAACTTGCCCCTTGAACATCATTGGCTGGAAGATGAAATGTCCTTTTGGAGATGGTTCAGTGGGGGCTTGTCACTAGACAAGCATATGTTGAACAATAATAGGTTGATTTTTGTCCATCACCCCACTCTTAAGGGATGTCTGAAGCGTGTCCAACCGGAGCGTCAAACGCTTGGGAGAAGGGCCGTTTGGCGCTCTCCAAATGCATTTCGTGGGGTGATTTCTGGAAACCTTCTCCAATGATTGAAGCAGCTTCACGGCCACTACTTAAGGTGCTTGAATATTGCGAAAAATGCAAATCTTTGGCCATGAGCCAGTGATATATTACCTTCTGGTAACCTAACTATAGCAACTGAGATTTGCCATTGGAAGATGTAGACTCCCTGAAACTAACATGGATACCACAAATAGTTGGTTACATATAGGAGGTATATACCCCTTCCAAAGCGTATAGTTTTGAGTAGATTCCCAGCCCTAAAAAACGAGGGATGAATGGATTCGCGGCCCCACCTGTGACTTAAGATCCCATGATTATAGGGATTGTGGGACAGTTATTCAGGTAATGGTTGAGTGCTGAGGAAGGGTGGTGGTTTACTATGCAGACTAGGCCACTAGGCATTCATTCTGAAAGGGATTTTCTAGGTGGTGGTTTCAAATATGTGTTCTGTTCGTCCCCTATTGGGGGAAATGATTCAAATTGACTGGTATTTTTTGAGATGGGTGGGAAAAAACCACCAACTCGTTTTCCATTCTTCCAAGGATTTTGCCAGGATTTTTGGGATTCCCAAAAGATGTTGGATTCCATTCGACTCCAAGAAAAATCAACCCAAATTCAACGGCCCCAAAAAACTTCAAAATTGGGGGGAGGCTAAATCTTATGGACTTCGTATGACCACTGCCATGGTGACGATCGGTTTGGTCTATGTTGCTTGGCGTTGCTCAACGTTGGCTGGGTTCTTCATGTCTGACTAAGCCAAGGGCTAACCTTTAAACATTTAAAGTTGCGGTGTTGTTTTTGTTGTTGGGAAAAAATCTCAGACTTTGATGATACATGGTCTGAAATGGCTGAGTAAGGCACCCAAGCCCTGATTAAGGCGTTATTAGGGGATGATGGTGGGTTGATGACTATTAAAAAGACAACATGTCAAGTTTAAACTTTCATTACGCCAAAATGGCCAATCATTAGCTGTTTTCAGAAAAAATCCGGCCGAATGGTGGTACTTGTCTCACAGTTTTTTCGGCCATGGTTCCCAATACTTTGTGAGGATCGGTGCTTGGACCTCCAAGGAGGAGTTTGGAAGACTACTTGGAGGATCAGCCCATTTAGTAAGTAAGTAGTTAGGATCACCCCCATTTTCTTAGCCATAAAAATGCCATTTGGAAGGGGTCCCACAACCCCAGGAATTGGGGACGAAACGGATCACTATGGTTTTGTTAACCACAAACTAACTGGGTTGATCCTCCAAGTAGGCTTATAGTGTGGGCATATAGTTTTTGCATGTGTCCAAAAAATAGTATACGAAACACGGAACGGATTTTCTTATCGCCCTCAAATGTTGAGATATTCTCAGATACCCTAGACATCCAAATACCTGAGCAGGTGCTTTAGGTACATATTTTATGGGTTCAAATACCTTCTCATGAGGTGTTTGGATGTCTAGAAAAATATTTTGGTTTAAAGTGGATGCAACTTTTTTGACATGAACATATGGAGCTTCAATGGCTCGGTGCGCCTAAAAATGTTGCCATATGCCAAATGTAGATAGATATTTCATACATGGAGCATGTGGGTTTTTAAGTTTCGAACGGATTTTGAGATTAGTCAATTCATACCGTTCGGGCGATCCCCAAGCAGTGAATTCCCAGAAAAGGATCCTTTGACGAAGGGTCAAACAAAAGAAACCTCGCAGTTCGTCGTTCGTAAGTCTATGAACACCTTCACCCCACATGAAATAAACAACTTTGGATTTGTTCTTAAGGTAATTGTCGTTTACTATTCAACCATGGCAAATCACCATCATTCACCACTATTTGAGGGAAATAATTTGTTGGAAAACTTTTCCCAACCACCCTTATCCACAAGGACGACCTTTTTTTGTTGTGAAAAGCCGAGGCGTTGGCACGACCCAATGCGATTTGGCCACATGCCAAGGGTCCCTTATGGACCCTTGTGACTGTGGTTTTGATTCTGACGCCTGTCACGGGTGTTTCTTGGACCGACCTTCCGATGAGAGTTGGGATGGGACTTTTGGTGCTGATATGGAGATGTAGAATATAGACCTTACTAAGTAAAGATGTATGTGACATGTATATGTGTTTCCATATATGTCTATAGTCTATGTATTTGTATTCATGAGATTGTTTAAATGTATGTATTTGTGTTATGGTCGATGACGTCATAAAGTGCCATGCAATATGTTTTATAAATTTGAGTAGCTTTGGGAATTATTTCTTAATTCTATTGTGATTGAATTACCCTGTTAACTTCCTAGAACCGGTCCTCCAAACCTTGAACTTGTTTTTTCTTGTTTGGCAGCGTCTTATTGAGTGGTCCCCAAAAGAGTCAATATCTTTAAGGTCCCCAAAATGTCCCTTTTTCGACTTCCACAACTTCGCCCCGGTTCACCCCCGGTGACTTTGGAACAAACTCGACTCGAAAAATCGACTCGATTTTTCTGAAGGCTTCCTTACAACGCAGCCTTCGACGTTTTTGTGGAACTCTACTGGGTAGCTGTGTAGCTTTAGGATCTATTGCTTTAGTTGGCACCTCGGCTGTTGTGGAAGATTTTTTTCACCAACATTGCAAGGTGGGGAGGGTTGCTACAAGGTGGGCCCCTACCAGTTATAAATGAAGTTATATCCCCTATACATGGCCTTATAACTAGGTAACTGGGGTGATTTCACCCTATACTTGTAGGAGTTATAATCCCATTTATGACCTGGTAGGGGCCCACCTTGTATATAGCTGCTGTGTGAATTTATATTTGGCAGATTATAGCGACCTCATCCGATTTCACCTGAACTTTGGTGGTTTTTCAGAAAGACATCACGGTCCGTTTTTTGCTTTTTGCACTAAGTTCAGGTGGAAATTATAGGAAAATTTGATGAGACCTCTCCTGGGATATCATCTCCCCTTGAAATTCAGCATACCGAGGTTCCATGTATGGCATAATGAGCTAGATGAATAGGTTTATTTTTAATGGTAAATTTGCAAAGGTACTTATATACCAGTACACATGGATCCTATGGGCGAGGTAGCTGTGTAGCTTTAGGATCTATTGCTTTAGTTGGCACCTCGGCTGTTGTGGAAGATTTTTTTCACCAACATTGCAAGGTGGGAAGGGTTGCTACAAGGTGGGGACCTACCAGTTATAAATGAAGTTGTATTTGCTATAAATGGCCTTGTAACTAGGTAACTGGGGTGATTTCACCCTACTTATAGGAGTTATAATCCCATGTATGACCTGGTAGGGGCCCACCTTGTATATAGCTGCTGTGTGAATTTATATTTGATTATAGCGGACCTCAACCGATTTCACCTGAAATTTGGTGGTTTAGGAAAGAAATCACATCCGTTTTTTGCACTAAGTTCGGGTTTTAGAAACATGGAAAGTATAGTAATTTGATCAGATCTCTCCTGGGATATCATCTCCCTTTGAAAACAAAGCACGCCGAGGTTCCATGTATGGCATATTGAGCTAGATGAATAGGTTGATTTTGAATGGTAAATTAGCAAAGGTAATTACTCTCTCGGTAAGTGTATATACCAGTACACATGGATCCTATGGGCGAGGTGGCCCAGCAAGCCATGCTGGTGTCAACCACCAGCCCCGTCGCAGAAACAACGAGCTGCCAGACTGTCGCAGAAACAACTGCGTACGATTGCTGGACCACAGACGGATACACGAACCACTTCAAGAAGGAACCATACTCGAATGTCATCAAGAACATTAACGGGTACGACGTAGTCCTGAAGGCTTCTGAGTGGAATCCTCCGGAAGGCTGCATCCGCTTCTCCGCAACCTGGATTGGCCTTAATCGAAGCACAAAGGGGCACATTGGCAGAGGCTTCTACAAAAAGCAACAAACTCAGGAAGCCCAATCTAGAGTGAGAGGATGTTAGCCACCCCAAGTGGTTGTGGCTTTTCGGTTCTTATATGGATGTTTCCAAAAATAGTGGGTTTCCCCCCCAAATCATCCATTTTAATGGGGTTTTCCTTATAAACCATCCATTTTGGAGTATCCCTATTGTTGGAAATACTCATATGTTGGAAGACTTCCCCGAAAAAAAAAAAATACGGAAACTTCGATCGTGTCAATTTCCTGGATGAGCAGGGAGCCTTGATTCATGACCATGGCTGACCTGAAAATGTCGTTGCATTCAAAAAAACACGACATGGGATCCTATGGGACATGGATATTCAACAAAGAGACATGGGATAGCAGATAGCAACAAGAAGATATGGAGGTTTGGATTATTATTGGCAAACATTTCTAAAACTTCAAGGAAATATGAGCTTGATACTGTTGATGGAAGACATCCTGCACCACAAATTTTACATGTGAACTGGTTGGTTGGTGAAGAATTTTTCAGGGGCAGTTGGTGATAGTGTATATATAGTATCGCTGGCAGGGTTGGAACTTGAAAAAAAACACCACTAAACTTAAAGCACTGGACTTGTGGGGGTGGGGGGGGGAAGAGAACTACCATTTGAGCCACGAAAAAAAAACGGTCGTATTTTCCGATTGAGTCATCCTGGTTGTTTCATAGGGATCCGTGTATATAATGGTCTATGAAAAATCATCCCCAAACAACGAGGGTTTTTTTCATTGCTCATTTGGGACATGTTTTCCTTTGGGACATTTGCTCATTTCCAATCCTAACATTGTTATTGTAACTTTCAACACCCTCGAACGTTTCACTTCAAATTCTTTCTTGGCATCTTGAAATATTTCTCAAAGAAGTCAAGTAGCAACATCAGAAATACCTTGTAGTCCCCCCAAAAAAGTGCTACTAGTAGCTTAATTGGCAAAAAAAAGGAATCAACCCCAAACGCCAAAACCTGAAGTTTTATTGGACCATCTTTCCAAGAAGTCATCCCAACATCCTCCAGTCATACTACTAATGCTTCAGAAATCCGGTCTCACCAGTTGATATGGAGAATCGATCCCTTTAAAGTACAGAGTTTTAAAACATCCCAGGGTTCTAAATTCAACAGTTCCACGACGTGAGTTGATAGGTGTAAAGTTGGAACCTTTTTTTTCAAGTCTTTCGCCTCATGGGGGTTGAGCAAAGCACCTGATCCTCACCTTCACTATATATGACTGGATGTCGTCCAGGGTTTGGTCGTTGTTTCAAGCCGGACCTCCCAAACAAAAACCATGGGAACTGGTATTTTTGCCTACATTTATACACCATAAAAACAAGCCAAAATGTAGGTAAATACACCTTACATGCTTACATGGATGACGATATGGCTCTGAGGCCAACCAGATCTCCGCATCTTTTCCACACACATCTTCGCCTTATGCTTTGCCCTCAAGTTCTTTGAGCCGGACGGGGGCCGATCTGATCAATCTCGGAGGGAATGTTTTTTTTTCAGAAATTAAATTGAGCAATGAAAAAACTCGGTTGTTCAGGGTATATAGGGGATTATACTACACAGTTATACAAGGGTTATAAGAAACCATTATTTTAAGCACCCCTATACTATCTAACCAGTATCATGGAAAGTAGGAGGTCTTTTTTTGTGTGGCTGAATTGAATCTTCATTCCAAAGAGGCAATTTCTGTGTCTCCTTTGATTCGTTCACGAAAACTTCGGAAAATTAACCAACTTGGATCAAGGAACATGAAAAATCTTCCACCCGCATTCCTTCAAGGTGGGTCCCAAAAACAAGATATACATGGGGTTATGGCCCAAAAAAGTAGGGTTATACACCCCAGTTACCCATTTGTTTTTCGGCCATTTGTAGGGGGCCCCATGGCCCCATTGTATAACTGGTAGGGGTACACCTTGTTGAACCTTCATAACTTGTTGAACTTCCAGCACTTCGTTTATTGTTTGTGTGTGTGTGTGTGTTTCATACCCTCTTAGGATGTTTTTTGGGAAATTGTCCTGTAAATCCTTAGACGTGTGTGTTAAACAACTATGGGAGCATCACTCTCACAAACACTTACTCACTCAACCAATGGCCAACCTTGAAACACTTGGGGGATTGACATATTTGGTAGGAAAATTGTCAAGTTTAAACTTTCATGTCATGGTCCGAAACGACTGAGTGAGGTAAATCTAGGTCAATGTTTTCAGGGAACACGTTAGTTTTCAGCGGGGGTACATGTTTTATTTTGAAATTTACCTGGTACTGCCAATTTGCCGTACCAGTTTCTGTGCAGTTTCTTTGAATTTACCTGTTTCCAACCCTTAAGAGATGCCGAAAACGTCACATTGCCAGGAGTTGCAGTATGCTGGCGCTGTGTCTTGGAGTTTCCAAAAGTGAAGTTGGGTGGCTGAAGTTTTGTGAACACAACCGACCTACTGTTGATGGTTCAGAAATCCAGCTACCCAGCTGAGGTTGGTAGTTTATCCCATTATTAACATTTATTTACAAGGTGGTGCAGGATTTCTTCCACAACCGTATGATCGTATGTTTTCACTTTTGTTTGTTTTTGTTGGTGTTTTTTTACTTTCTACCGTGGGAAATCACCATTAAACTACCATTTGGATCCATTTGGGGAATATTTTTTCCCAACCACCTGAAGCAATTCCATGTTCAGGGTATTTGGGATGAAATGAACGGTATTTGGATTTGAATTCTTGGCCCCTTTACCGTCAAGTACATGCCGCTTCATTTTGGGATTATGTTGAGTCTCTACATCCTTAAAAAGACTAACTTGAGAAGAAAACCATATGTTTATGATCCATGATTCTGCAGTGAATGTGTTACACATATGATAATGTTTTTTTCCCCATGACCCAAAACCACCCAAAAAATACATAAAGAATACCATAACGATTGACTATCACAGATGCTCAATGTATGGCCCATTTACCTACAATCAAGGGTAGTTGAAAGGTGGTAAATGTAGGTAAATATACCAGCCCCATTGAGCATCTGGGTATAGTAGTTATCCAGCATCCTGGGATGCTGATGGGTTGCAGAACATCCCGGGGTTCTCCAAAACCTGGGGATTTTGGACCTTGAAGAAGGAGTTGGAATTGATGGAAAAATCTCCATGGGAAACTCCCAACCCACTCAGGTTGATGGTTTTAAACCATTCTTTATTTTCACCCAATAGTGACCGTTTACCAACATGGCCTATGAGGGATCTAGATGGTTGGTAAATGGCTTATAGATATCATCTCGAATTAGTCTATCCCCGAAGATTTATCATGTTTATTGTACCCGGATCCCTGGGGAAGTGATCCAATTTGACGAGCATATTTTTCAGATGGGTTGGTTCAACGACCAACTAGTATATATGTGTATATATAATAAAGCATCCTAGGATGTCACGCCAACCATTAAAAGAATAATCCTGGGAAGTGTTGATTATAAAAAACAACTGTCTTCACGGAAATAAAACATTTAATAAATGCTTGGATGTCCCAGGAAGTTAGGATCAGTGGGTTATAACCCCAATATATCCCATCTATAAGTAGCTGAAATAACCCATTGATCCTAACCATTGCTCCTAGCTTCCGTCCAACAGGACATCCAAGCAGCCTTTCGACTTCCAGCGAGTTTTTTGTTGTCAAAAACAGGTGGCTTTTGTGACCTACATGGTCATCATTTTCAGCTTGTCTGATGAGCTCTACGATCTGGAGAATCTGGAGGTGCGAGTCTGGTAGCAAAAAAACAGCCAACCAGTGACTTAAATGGAAATGGTGATTTCCAAGCATTTCCTATTGAACCATTTTAAACAACCATTTATAGGACAGGAAACAAGCATTTCCTATAAAACCATGTTATAAAACAATTTGGTTCATCATCCAATTGGAACAACCATTTATTAAATCTATAAACAGATGGCCTTTTCGGTTTCATGCGCAACAGAAGTTCCTGAATGTTCAATGCCAACGGATGATGTTTTTCTCACCTCACGTAGGAGAATATCTGCAGCAAAGCCTAAGGGATGTTAGTTGAGGTCACCCCAAACGGTGGGAATTGTAAGGGAATTGTTTCCCCAAAATTCCCGAAACCTTTTTTGTTGTAGGAATGATAGGATCATTTGCCCTTAGACAGTTCGATGTGTCGATGGCAATGTCCGCAGAATCAACGCATCCATCGGCCTCATAAGAACTAAACTATAATACTTGTTCATTGCTTCAGCTTTTACTATGGTCTTCTACTTCCACCAAAAAAAACACATCTATATTTGGTAATGTTTACCTACACATTTACCATGAAACATCAAGCATAATTAGTAGGTAAATAATGGGTAAATATACGTACCATACATGGATGCTATGGGTAAGAAAAACTAGGTGGTGGTTTTAAATATTTTTTATTTTCACCCCTTCCTGGGGAAGATTACCCTTTGACTAATATATTTTTCAAGGGGGTTGAAACCACCAACTAGAAAAAATCGGGGCATTTTTTTGTTTGCAAAAAAAACGATTCTTCCAGGCTCCCAAAAATGCTGAGCTCCTGGAGCTCTCCTTCCACTTGGCTTTACGACGTTGCTGCGACGTGTCCGTTGGTGTCTTAACGGCCATGGCATCTCGACATGTCGTCACAGGGGGGGTGGGGGTTGGAATTGGTGGAAAAATCTCCATGGGGTCCCCAACCCACTCAGGTTGGTGGTTTTTTAAACATTTTTTATTTTTACCCTAAATTGGGAAATGATCCAATTTGACTAACTAATATTTTTCAAATGGGTTGAAAACTATCAACTAGCACTGTTTCTTTCATTTGTTGTTGGGGATTTTTGTCAGCCATGTTGTCATATATTTTTGTTTGCCGGAAACCCATCATGGGCTTCGTGCTTTTGGGGTGCAGAGGATGTCGGTTTTGATTAGCCTCTCTGAAACCAGCATAGCAACCGAATTGATGTCGTCCTAAACGGAATGTCATCTTAAGATTCCAACCGTGAACTTTTAGGGCCCAGCTGTTAGTTTTAGGGAGGGTATCGTGTCCTTTACACATGTCCATTAAATGGCACATCAAATTATGACCTGTGACAGTTTTCACTGACACTAGTGTACTAGTGACCATAATCATCCGAAAAGATACTGAACATATTATATACCAAAAAATCAATGTATGTACGTGCATTTTACACATATTGAGTGTTTGGGACTTCCTTAGGTCTTGCATATCAAACATCTTGATATTCAACCTTCCTGAAGGTTTGAAATGGATTCTCAATTTGACTTGAGAACGTGTTTCCACTGCAACATCTTCTCGGATGTGTTGAACAATGTTGAACAAACATGTTCTTTTTGACATGATAAAATCAATACGATTGGGGTAAGATTGCTGCTAGGATGTCCCAGGAAGTTAGCAAAATGGCTAGTAAGTGGGTTATTTCACCTACCTATCAATGTGACTTTTTAGAGGGTTACAACCCACTGATCCGATCACCTTTGATCCTAACTTCCAACGGGACATTCACACTTTTCCAATCACCTTCAAGAAGCCGAATCAGAAGCAAAAGTTGTTGATGTTTGTTTTGGCTTGATGTTTTGCCATGAAAATACATCGTTCACATTTACTTTCTTTGGGGCTCAACGGAGGCCGATCAATATCCCTACATGTAGTTGGACATTGATGACCCCAAGTAGCATTGTACCAAGACAAGGGAGATGTTTTGGTATGTTCTGGTAATATGCGGGTTTGTACTATCTAAGTCGCTCCAGTACTGAGTTACGTGATGATTAAACGAGCTTGATGGACAAAACCAGAAGAAAAACATTTCATATACCCTGACGGTCTAAGACTAGGCTTTGTTTGGGCTTTTGTCGAGGACTTAACTTTGCCATAAACGACTAGACTTTGTCAAACTCCCAGTGGTGCATGCTGGCTCCAAAGTGGCCCTTGGAAGACATTGTGGATGTGTTTGAAACCTCCAAGTTATATGAATGAATATCATTGAATATCATCGATGTTTCGAATTTCTATGGGATCCATCTTCCATAGGTTATCTTAATCTAGATTTTGCAAACCCAAAAAGATCTCTGCCTCCCCCCACTGCGCCATTTCTTTCTGGTACCACGGTGCTTTGCTCGGAAGTTTGACTTGCAGCATCTTGCCAGCAAGCGGGCGTAAGGAGGGTTGTGTTACTTGAAATGGGTCATTTGACAGTTTCAGGTCATGGTGCACCAGGACTAGCACCTGAAACTGCAGATGCAAGTCTTGGTGCACCATGACCTGAAACGGCCAGTGAAAATATTTCATAAAATTTCACAATCACCAGAATCGGGTCATTTGAGATTTTTAATAGGCCATCTTGGCTGATATTGGAACCAATCGATCAATCACAAAAGTTCTGATCGGCCAAAATAGTTGAAACTTCACTGTTTTTGATGATCCCAACTCCCATGATCGAGGTATGAAGCCACAATTTCTACATGAAGAGAGCTCTCAGTCTTGGCCCATTTCTCAGCATAATCACCGCGACCAATGAAATATTTATAAAGATCTTGGAATTTTATACTGCTGCATTGTTATCCAATTCTAGATCAAATATAAAACTCGAAAGGATTTGATCTCAAATCATGATGAACATCTGCCATGCATGCATGGCTTTGCCTTTGGAATTTCCCAGGTCATGCCGGCTTCAATGCTTTGGGCTTTGATGACAGCTCGGACGAGGAGGCAGAGAGAGGTGCTACCACCATCCCTTGCCGTGCAGCAGCGTAGCAATATAATGGGAATTTAAGTTACCTCCCCCAAAGCTACCCCTCCCCAGAAATAAGGCCTTATTAAGGTTTTATTAAGGGAAAATGGTGGTTAATAACCAGTATATGGCCTTATATTTATTGGGGGGTAGCTTTGGGGAGGTACCTCAAATTCCCACAGCAATACATGCAATCTCGCAATTTCAATCAAATTCAAAAGTAATATTACGCAAGTGGTGCCGGTGTGAATGAAGAATCCAGTCCCTTTTTTTTCAGGGATTCAAGCACTTTGAAAAAAATCTTTAGAATCTAGTGTGCATGCACTTCATGTACATGCACATGAAATTGCGTTGCCATTTTACGTAGCATTTTGCATCAGTGGGTGGCATTGCCTTAAGGGAATGGGATACCGGAAATCAAGAATGTCCGATGAACGTATCAAGATCTTGAAGGAGATCCGTGTCCAAAAAAACATCAAACCATGTTAGTTCAATTTTGCTGATGAAAATTGGAATTTGGCATCGGCACAAACATGCTGGGCCATAAGATAACTTGCTATAACAAGCCCAAACAAAGCCTAGTCTTAGACCGTCAGGGTTATTTATAATACCGCATAATATACTACTACAACTGGAATTCAAAATAAAATTCGCTATAATTATGTCGACTCTTATGCCAGCACACACCGACAGGAGTTCTACCAGGACATGCTCACACCGGAGTTCATTGCCGTTCGCAGAAAGGACATCAAACGGGAGAAAGGACGTGGCCATGCCAGGGACCTATATGGGGTTGTCATTTGCAATCATGAAGCTGCTCTTTTAATCCATTCATGATAGTAGAATCTCACCATCTCGCCCTTTAGGTGTTTACCTTCCTGAGCCTTGCATCCGCTAGAGTGCGTGAAGCCGAGGATGGGGTTTCCATGCATTTTAAAATGTGGGAATCTGTTATTCTTATAATGTGTGCATGTGGGTACTTGGTCCCAAAATCAAACATTATGATGGATGCAGGCACTGAATTCATGAAGATTTCAAACAAAAGTACCATAGTTTCTGAGGGCAACCCTTTTACTGCGACAGGTAGACAAGACCACTAACTTTAACTTTCTACTGGACTACCTGGCGCAATTCACGGGTGATTTGCCTACTCAAAAGGAGGTTGAGGCAGGGGAAATGGTTGGTTATGCATGCAATGCATGATGAATATTGAGATGATTTCCTCGGAATGTTTTTTTGAGCACTGTACTGCTATATAAGATTGTTGCACTGTGATTCTTTTAGTTCGTTTTCTGCACAAGTTGATAGATTGTCCCTATGACAGCAGTGAACTCCCAAATACGCGGTACCTTCTTTGGGCACGGGTAAATTAGATCATAAATCCTTTCACTCTGGCCAGACGGTCCTGGCCGACATCAGCTCCAAGAAGAAGCTGAACGAGTTTGATACGTTCGAGAAGCATCAAGTGCGACTGGGGGGGAGTTGGCTGGGTGGCTCAAACGATTTTAGGATAATTTAGGTTTCGAGAAATCCTGAAAATCCTGGTTCATTCTTTTTTGTTTCTGACATACATGGCAGGCTTGGTCTATTGTAGAAGCAGGGCAACAACGTGCTCTAGCTTCTTACATCTGCAATCGCTGTGGCCGCACACAGAAAAGTCGGCCAAAGACCCAGGGAATTTTCATCTTTTTGAACGTTTGAATTGAAGTTTCCTGAAAAATACAAATTCTAGCTGATGGATCGATGCAACACTGCACATGTTTTGACAACAGTGTGGTACAATATTTCTACGCATTCGTTCTTCTATCTAGATTCTCTGAACTTAGGCCTGGACATAAAAACGTAGCAACACTCAAAGCTCTGGTGATGGCCAAGCTTGAGGACTTCTTGATCTAAATTGAAAAGCAAAATAGTATGCTTGGATTTGTATTCAAATTGGTTCTCTGCCCAGTCCCCTCCGCCAATGTGGCACTGCAGGAGAAAGGCCTTCTGGATGAGAATGGCAAAAAGATCCCAACGCCAGGACGAAGTCACGATAGTTTGGATCCTGCAGGTGAAGAGGCAGTGCTGGGGATCTAGATCAATAATAGAAGAATCGATTCAAACAATTTAAACCAAAAAATTTTTATATTAAAATATAAATTAAATTGGTTTGATTGTTTGAATCGATTCTTCCAAGTAGTCCAGCAGAAACTTCCCTGTAACATCTCCTGACTCGATGTATCTTGCTGTTTAATACATGATGTGTTTAATAACACATGGCACAAGATTGCAAATATTTGTACGTATATTGAATATATATGCATGTGGGTGGGCAGGCAAACAAAAAAGAGCAAAAACCAAAAAGAAGTTCAAAGGTCAAGGAAGAAAAAAGTGCAAGTTCCCTTGAGCCCGCCAAGACAGCCAACACAAGCGAATCCACCGAACAGACCGATCAGCTTCCAGAATCCCAATGGTGAGTGGTTGCAGAAGCTCCCACTGAGCCAGACTCTGATAGTGATGGTGAGGGGGGTGAGGCAACTGAGTGTGCTGCTTTGCATGAGGATTTACATGAAGAGCTCTATGGATGTACCCCCGTAAAGGATAAGGAGGAAGTTGTTGGTAGTGATAATGAAGATCAAATACCCCCAGGTCAGCCAAGCCCAGTTCCCATTAGTGAGTGATGATGAAGATGGGGATGCCGAGCAGCAACGGACAGCTGGGGCCAACAAGGACTGTAACATGTCTGATTGAATAATACACTCTTTGACCTGCATTCCCCAATTAGTATAATATTATTATATTATTTGCATGCATGGTTCACTGAATCTCCCAGCAAAGTGCAGGACCGTGCGGCCCTCACAACGGAGGTGGCTAAACTTCCTGACAGCTCTCTTGTATCCCAAGTCTTTGTGGATATCCAAAACATGAAAGAAGAAGAAAATGAAAACGATGATGATTTGCTGCAGGTCGGCACTGAGTATATGTTCATGTTTCTGATCATAATTTGTTCAGGTCAAATATATTTGGGGTCAAATGCAGTTGGCGTTTATGAACTCTGGATCAACCTTGTATACGTCTTTTTGCTTACTTACTTTTCCCCTTCCGATGATATATATGGCCAGGCACAAAAGAAGGTAAGGAAAGCAGCACGCGAAAAGCTTGCCCCTGATGAAGCTGAAGCTGAAGACGAAGAAGAAGAAGACCAAGACAGAAAGTTTAAAGATGAGGTGTATGATGAATCGCAAAATCGTGGTAGAGGGCGTGGGAGGAAAGGAAAAGGAAAGGGAAAGTCACGGGGGGGAAGAGGAAGAGGAAAAGGAAAAGGAAAACCTTTAGGAGCTGAACCTGAAAAGCAAGATTTGGAACCAAGCACAAGCAAACGCAGCAAAAGTCATGAAGCACCTTCACGGGCTAGCTCATCGAAGCAAGCCAAGATGAATGAGAAGGAACAGGATGAAAAGAACAAGGACAAGACAGAGAGTGAAAGGTTTGAACCAGAAGAGGTTGAAGAAAAAGCAGTAATTGGTACCCCCGAAAGAAAAAGAAAAGAGCGCAGAACACGCCTCTCAAAGGTAGATCGCCCAAAGTAATCACAAAGTAATCAAGCGTGCAGTGGCAAAGGCAAAGGCAAAGGCTACAAAAGAAGAATCAGATGATGAAGACAAACCAAAGAATACGAAAGCACAAGAAAGAGCAGAAAAGAACAAGGAGACTTGATCAGTCCATCTCACTACATGACAAATCAAAATATATAATGCATGAATAAATCACTACCAACTAGTGAAGTCCTATTTTGTGTTTTTACCAGGTTTATATTTTTACATGATGTCAAATGGCTAGCATTCCCATGGGTTAAGTTTCAAAACTTCACCCAATCATCCACACTATTGTTCCAATCTACTTCGTGATTTTTGCTTGCAGGAGATCAACTTGGCCACTATTTCTGCAGTAGCTCCTCGCATGTCGCTCTTTCCATGGCAGCAACTGCATGAGCTTGGCAAGGATCAAAAGTCGTTTCCTTAGATCTCGGTGGCAGGGAATGGGATGGCCTATTTTTGCTTATACTGAATTCGACCTAACAATACCTAACATAAATTAGCTGGTGTATATACCCGCGATCATGTGGTAAACATGTTTTGAGAAATACATGCATGTGCATATCTTCCAATTGGTGGAGCATCATCAGTGTGTAATTCAAACTGGCAAGGGAATGAAAATGAATGTCACTGAATGAATGGTTTGATCTTTGATGCATGAAACCCTGTTGGTTTCGAATGTTTGGAGTTGCTCCAGTATTGCATTCCCTTCGCTCAAGGACCTTCACTGCTCGCCATCCACTTGGATATGAGAAAGATAAAGATGGTTGCAAGTGCTGTTCGATTGGGGTTTTGCCATCAGCTCAGGGCAGAACTATTGAATGTGTTTTAAGTGCAGTACTACTGCTGTTTTGAACCCCACCACAAAATGAACAAAGTTAATTTAATGGAGAATGTGAGGTTGGACCGGGCCACCTTCTATGTGTATTCGATGCCGAGCGATTGCATCCGGGTGGAGACTATCAATGAGTTGAATGGAACAAACATCTTGGTTCTTTGGTGTGCATTTTGATTACTAACTAACTACTTAAAAATATATTGATGATGTAGTGATGATTAAGTTCGACCACTTTGCCATCCCCACATCCTCCATCATTCCTGGAATGTCAATTAATATAGATCGTAGATCCTAACCTGTTGTTCTGTCAGAATCCAGGTCAACAAGACGAAAGGCATCAGCTTGTCGTGGCAAAGATTTGGCGGGCCTTTGAAAGCGTAGGGGGCATAGTTATGTGGATGGATGCCAGGTGGCCTACTAGACCCAAAGTCATATACCCTTTTTCCATCCAATTAGCACAGTCCAAGGTGGGCGTATGCAATTCGTGTGGCTGGATGGGTTCCAGAGCTTCGTGTTGCTCCAGAGGATGCTGATGATGCACAAGATGTGGAGTAAGGGTGATTATGAGGGTCAATAAATCTTATATTGATCAGTAAAGGTGGCCGGAGCACAGTTGGCCAAAGCCTGTGCTGTTGGTTCGATGGGCTCATTTAACATAGATGAATCTCTATATAAATTCTATATATATATAAGCTTGTTCTGATTCGAAAATTCAATCCTGCCAGCATAGGCCTGTAGGGGCTTTGCTCATAGCATACCACCTTGATTTTGGTTCTGATTAGATATAGTGCTTTTCTTGATGATGGATCCATCAAGTGTGCCTAGACCACGGGATTAGATCCAGCGACGCTACAAAAGTATTGCTATAGAAAATATGTGTGGTGGGTTGCTTGTTGCTGAAATGCATTCAGTGCATGATGCATGCACGTGTCACAGTGGAAGTGTTGAGCCATAGAACTTGCATTGTTTGGAAACGTTGCACGTATGAATGCTAGCATTGCGCGCAAAGCTGCTTGATCAAAGATAGTCATTAGCCTAGTGGTGTGGCTTTAGAAGTTGTTCGCTGTGTGAGCTCGCCATGCCACCTGCAAATCCAAATTGGAGATACTCTCCTTTGGCAATCACACCACGCACTATGCTTATGCTTTTGGTGATGGGATGTCCTCTTGTGCTGCTACTTAGCTCAAGTGCCAATTTTGAATTTATCTGGAAACGTTAGCTGGTAATAGATCGATAAAAATTAGTAAGATGATTGACCAAAGTTTCTGCCGGGCACCAAGGCTTCATGCAGCAGACTTTGTGGCACAAAGCACAGCTTCAGCACGCAATTCGTCGAGGGCTACTGTCTCAGAGTATGCTTGGACACACCGTGCATGCATGCACATAATAATCTCATACGTGATGTGATGCTGAGAACTTGGATGTGCTGGATGCATTTGCCGGGCAAGCTGCAGTCACCGAAGGTTTTCGTTAGGAACTTAATTATCTTAATATGTGGCATCTACATGTTCAGCTTCAAAAAAACGGGGGTAATTGTTTTCCTAGCTCCCCATGCCATCCAGGCAGCCAGGGGGCCCGTGGGTCTGTGGCCAAGCATCTGTTGAGATGTTAACGTGACCAAAAAACAGCCAGTACTTGCACAGGCCGACCAGAAAACTGATAAAACTGTCCTTGGCATTGGGGCCGAGGCAAGATTATGACGCTGCAACACGCCCAATCAGTGACAACATCCTTACAGTGAAACCTTGAAGCAATTTAACTTGCGAACTTTCTAGATTCAAAACATAATATATATAAATTAGTTCACCAAGTTCCATAGATAGATATATATATATATAGACTACTTTGCTCACAGTGGCATGCGTGTTGAACACCACATTTCCAAAAAAAACATTGGGTGTTCCCAGAATCTCTTTGAAAGGTCAACCACCCACTTGATGCCACATTGAACCAAATCATCTCAACTGCAGTTCAGTCGTGGCGCAGCAAGCTAAGGAGAGGATTTCTGAGGTTGCTGCAGCATTGCCTGCGGCTGCGCGAAGGATCATTGGTCCATTGCGGCCCACCCTGCAGCACGTGGGTGTGGGTCAACAGGCATTCATCGAAAAGGTCAAAGGATTGCCCTGAAGGTGATTCTGATGTTCCCTCTGTTGCATCATCAAACGAGAGTCTTGATTCAAATTCTATCAATTTAAATTTAAGAGGAAAAAAGTTTCCCAACAAGCATAAAGAGAAAACCATATGAGATATATTTTATTTATATTCAATTGGAACGTGTTGGTGTTTTACAAACACTTCTCCCAAGCTATCCCAGGATAACGTGCCGGGTAGCCTTATTGGTACTGCTAGCTCTCAGCCGATGCTGCCACATACTTATCGAGCAACCGCGTACCTCACTGATGCCACACTATGAAAGATTTACCGTGATGGCTGAAAGACTGGCTGAACACTTTGGGCTGGCTTGGAAATCAACTAACATGTCAAGTTCTTAGTCTCAGGAAATTGGATGCGCTGGAAGTTGGAATCTAAAAAACACACATGCACAGCATGTCTAATGCATCCTGTGGGATAAATGACATTTGAAAAATACTTCAGCAACTGTACTACTGCCCCGATATCAAATATTATTTTAATTCTGCAGCATTAACCCTCTATGCCACTGAGGTGGATGGGTAGCTGGGGGGCATCATCGCCTAAACCAACAGTTCTTTTCGGGACTGCGTCCTCACCTCACAATGCTGCAGTTTGTGTGTCTTTAATTTTTTTCACATTATGATACAACGCCATGAGAGTTGTTGTGTATGCAAAAGTTGTGCCATAGAAATCACAGACCATTGAAACTCAAACCATGTAAAACCTTTGCTGATCGTGACAAAACATGCATTTTATGCATTGCAGTCATGATCAACAAGTTGTGGCACTTGTGCTGAGTCCCTGGGCTATGTGGCTATACCGAAAGTTGACCAAGAAGGATCGGGAGAAGCTGACCAAGAGGTTGGTTAGGAAAGGTCGATCATTGGTGCGACATTACATTGACAAACATGGCCGCTCAAGAGTGCCCACTGCTTAGTCCCACCTAGTTCCAAATCAAAAAGGTCACAATTGTCAAGAACGAATTGTAAGCCTTGCTGTGTTGAAACGTTTCAGGTTGAGAACGTCTAAAACACAATATATGTTGATATCTAAGGCAGGGCACACGTTCTATGAAGAACTCCCAAGTATATCCTAAACGCTACGGGAAAGAAGTAGCCCGTCTTCATCTTTCACACAAGGCGCCTTAGCGATGTTAATACTGTTGATGTACATTTTGGCCATCAACCGTAGTCGACATTTTCGAGCTTTCTTCATGTCACAAAGGTACATGTGAC
This sequence comes from Breviolum minutum Mf 1.05b.01, assembly GCA_000507305.1. Classification (NCBI taxonomy): domain Eukaryota; class Dinophyceae; order Suessiales; family Symbiodiniaceae; genus Breviolum; species Breviolum minutum. Next base: position 48,164 of record DF240338.1, on the reverse strand, counting down.
TTGCAATTTAATTTAATTGGGATGTGATGATGCATGCTTTGGACCACAAAATGAAAGGCTTCAGTTAATACCATTTTATTCAAAAAATGCTTTTACCCAGGAAAAGAATGGTGCAGATCTTCGAGAAGTCTTGACTTCTAAACTCCCAAAACCGACAGCTCGACTGATCAAAACACTGATGAAGGAAGATGCTCAGCTGTAGAGTTCAAGGGTTGGGGAACTGGTGCGAACCCAGGGTAACCAAGTTAGATGTGGTCAGTTGGCTTTGGGGTGGGGTTGAAGGTAAAATGGCCCCCTGTTTTGTTGACTAGAAAAGGTCTGATTTGTTTGAAGTGGTCTCAATTTGTGCAACCAAAAAAATGTGAAATTTGAACCGACCAAATCGTGATCACCATCTTAACGCAACCGAAATTTGAACCTTCCTTTCCTCACAATGCAACGCAACCAAAAGGTTCTTCAACCCAAGCGTCAGTGAGGCTCCAGGTTGCAACGATGAGTGGTTGGTGGCAAACCTCGAGCCGCTTCGTGACTTTCTGAAGAAGCAGAAGAGTTTGGGAAATTACGTTCCCGTGATTCCGTTCGGCCTAGACTAATTATATTGCCATATATTTGTACCCGTGTTCAGGAAATAATCCACTGAGCATTTTTCGGGAAATTCAAATGCAAACACTGTGGTCACACTGGGGTGGCAGCTCACAATAATAAGTGTGTTGGAAATTGCAATAGTATGCAATAGTGATAATAGTGAAATCATACCAGGATATAACAACGTTATATTGCGTGTGTGGGATGCTGGCCCCAAATTCACCACATGCCTGGCCTGTTTGTGGCTGAAAGCATGGCTCTAACATAAATTTGCCCAAATATGAGTAAAACATGGGTGGTGGGGGGTGTGGTCGACCCGTGGTTAGATCGTGGAACGACTAAACATTACCGTGGAAAGACTAAACATTGCCGTGGAACGACCGTGGTTTGCCACCCCCCAAAAACACCTCATAAAGTGTTCAAAACCAGAAAAAAACATCCATGTAGTGAAAAAACCGTTTTGTTCAGAACAGCGATGCTTCAACTAGCATTAGATACTGCACTAAAGATGTGATTCAAAGTTATGTAGTCTGAAGGCTCACAGCTTGCAAGATTGTGTTGGCAAACGACTTGGGTCCCTTAGGGTAAGCCAGAGCTGCCATGGGACGCAAAAAAGCTGACGCATCACTCACCCAAGACCCCATCCAAGAAGCTTTGTTGAAGGCTCGCATGAGGACCATGCGATGCAGCAAGGAGGATCCTAAGGAAAAGAATTCTGGAGGCAACATCCACCGATTGGGATTTCTGTGTGATGATGTGTTTTCTTGTCCAAGCTGCAATATATCATCGGTATATAAGTATTTGAAAAAATATCATAGCAGTTGCTGCAATCAACATTGGCCAAAAGAGACACCTTGAAAAGATTCGGTCTATAAGTACCTTGGTAGTAAAGTACTGGAATGGCAAATTCAAATCACATTCTTGTGTGGTGTTGCTCAACAAAATCACAAAGACTTTGCTTAAATTGTACTATTTGTGTACATGTTTATGTGGATGTGCAGAAGCTGTTGAAGAAGATCTACTTACTCAAGCAGCAGATGAGGAAGCAATAGAGGCATCTAAGAAAGCAATGGTGGAATTGAAAAAAAAGGAGGACGAAGAAGGAGAGACCAAACGGATTGTTAGCAAACGAACGCTCGAGTTGGGAGAGTGTGGCAGTAGTAGTGAAGAGGATGTAAATGGTGGTACCCCAACCTATGTAGTGGATAGTGGCGGGGCCCCTCAACAAGAAAGCCTTGCACATATAGGAAAAGCAGTGCCAAAAGCTGCAAAGACCAAAGTGCAAAAGCCTGCAAAGGCTAAGGAGGTGCCTGTTGAAGATAAGGAATCGAAGGAAGCCCTAGAAAAAGTTCATCCCGTGCCTGTAGAATCCAAGGAATGCCTGCAGAAGGGTGGAGATCCTGTTGCTCGCCAAATTGATTTTGAAAAGGAGGCAGCAGCCTTGACCCCCCAGGGTGGATTGCTGGGGAGCTCTGAGGATAAACAAGATACCCAACGTGATGATGACAACGCTAAGAACGGTGATACGTCTTTGTCTGGGGGACAAGTGCCCAGACCTGTTGCAACCCCACAAGCACTTGCGGTTGCAGTTGTTCCTGCTTCTGAGCCTGAGTCCCAAGCATCACTTGAAGATGTTCTTGATGTTTTGAACAGGGCCAATACGAATGAGGGGTCAGTAGGTCAAACACCCAAAGAACCTACACCACTCAGGAGTCAGCCACGGCCACCACTGCTTACACCACCACTGCTTACACCGCCACTGCCCGCACTTAATCAGATCCCGCCACTTCCACCAGCACTTGGAGAAGCTGCAGACACTTCGCTGGAAACGGTGCCGGAAACAAAAAAGGCTAAGAAGCAAAGGACTGAAGATGAAAAAAAGATTCATGCCAAAAGGATGTGCTTCTATAGAAGTCTGGAAAGTACAGTGCTTAGATTTGATATCTAAGTACCAGTTGAGTGACAAAGTATCATCTGTCAAAAAACAAAATGTGGAGATACGGGACTAGTTCAGTCACATTTGTTTTGCTGCAGGTTTCAGGCACCTTCTTAGCCATCCAACTTCAACAAATTATTCAAAATCAAGTGCAAGACGCTGAAAGTATCTATCTGAAAGTGATGTTACCACATTTGGGATTTAACCAAGTATTGGATGCATCGATGATTATCCCTACAATGTGTGTTGATGTTGCACATGCATGCATCTAAGGTCCTAAGACACCTCCTGAAGTGAGGGCAATGGCAGCGCAAGCACGTGGCAGAATTTCGTTTGCAAACAGAAATACATTCATGCATGGTGTTCAAAAACAACTTCATCATCATCATCATCATCATCATCATCATCATCGGCATCATCATCAGCATCATCATCATCATCATCATCATCATCATCATCGTCATCATAGAAAAAGCGTGCCCGTTTTGGAGCCCCATTTTCTCNTTCTCATCATCATCATCATCATCGTCATCATAGAAAAAGCGTGCCCGTTTTGGAGCCCCATTTTCTCAAGAGTATTTAAAACATGTTATATTCAATAATATAGAAACTGAATAAAAATACATGTTTGATAATATTGTTTTTAAAAATATTCAGTAGTACCAAACGCAAACAACTCCATGCACAGGTGTGCAATGCAACATCATTGTTACCTCCAAGACAAACCAAGGCAGCAACAAGATTGAGATGTTCCAGGTGCTTTTCGAGCAGTGGATCCAGGTTGGTGGGGCATGGGACCAAAGCCAACTGGTGGTACAGGCCAGGACTTCCCATAAAGGGTCAAAAACTGGTGCTCGACGTTGGATGATGCGTAGTGACATCATCAAAAAATATGGAGATGAAGGGATAGCAAATGAACTGATTTTAGCTAAGGAGTCTGATCCCGCTTTGAGAAAGTGTTGTGTGCGGGATCACCCAGAGCTACCACAACGGGATGATCTTCGCCTTTATCTTTGTTGGGATTCTAGTTACGAATGTGACACGGAGGATGTAGTGGTAGAGCAAATGCTTTCTTTCTCGCAAACTGACCGACACGGCAAAAGCAAAGACAAGAAGTCGAAAAACAAGAAACGCAAGAGATCTACATCTTCTTCCAGCCCTTCGACATCTTCATCAAGCGATGCTAGTCAGGACTCGTCGGATTCGGGAAGGAAGGGTAAAAAGAAGGACAACAAGTCGAAAGGGAAGAAGGGGCCCAAGAAAGTGAAGAAGGGGCCTAAAGGAAAAGATGGAAAAGCAAAGAAGGCGAAGACCCAGGACAAGAAGAAAAAAGAAGTTAAGAAGGACACTTCCAGTGAAAGCAGTTCTAGCAGCAGTAGTTCTAAGCCTAAGGAAATGACTGAAGCTCAAAAGAAGTTGGCTGAGAAAAAAAAGGCTAAGGAAGAAGAAAAGGCTGCAAAAGAGTTGGCAAAAAGGGAAGAGAAGGAAGAGAAGGAGAAGCAGAAAGAAGCAGAGAAGGAAAAGAAACGCATTGAGAAAGAAGCGAAAGCACAAGAACAAAAGGAAAAACAAAAGATTAGGGGCAGTGGAAAGAAGGCAGGTGTGAACCAACGGAATCACAACGAGCTGTGCATGTGTGTATGTATATCATGCTGTTCTATGGAAGCTTGATGATGTGTTGTAAACAAGCTAGTTTGTCATTGCAGCATCAATTTGTGTTGATGAAAAAAATATCTTTCAATTGACTGCTATTCAACAAATTCAAGTCATCAACCTATCGATCCAATCCCTTGCACTTCCGAGGCTCTTGGCAACCTTTCGCAGGATCTTGTCGACATTGCAAAGCGGGAAGCCAAAGTTGACACGATGAAGCCTGGGCTGCACACACTCCCCCATGCAAGTTGTTTCAATTTCGCAAAACTGATTTGGAATCATAATCACTTTTTAATGAAACCAAGATCGATGGTAAATCCTGATATCGATGTTTCAACAGATCATTGAAATTGCATGATCAAAGCCATTTAGGGTATTTATAAATTTCGGTCAATAAAAACAATTCTGGTAAACCAGACTCCGTGAGGGAGCACCAGTGTGACACACTACATGGCCCCATATATTACGCAAGCACATGCTGATATAGTATTGCCATGAAACACAATTACCATGATTGACCTTCCTCAGGCGATATCACCATGGGCCCATGGAGATTGTTCGAGTTTTGTGTGAGTGCTAGATTTTAAACTTGCATGTTTTCATACAATGCCCGAATCTAAACTGAGCTTTTGGAAGAAGGGCTTCAAGGACCCCTCCAAAAAAGGATTTGAGTTTGAGTGTTTTTTCTCCAACAAAAATAAAAGGAGGCAGCTTAATATCTGACATGATATTCGATCGACCAATTAATAGCCAGATAATATTATAGATTATTTCTTCCAAACTCCAATAGCCAACCGGACTATCTAAGGAAAGATGGGTTCAAAGAGGCAGCGCGTGCAGCACTGATTGCCTTCCGAGATCCGCTGAAGCAATGCAGAGATGGCCTGCAAGCCGCTTGTGATGGGGACAAGGCACATAATGGAGTGGAATGTGCTTTCAGCATGGGTTGGTAGTGTCATTTCATGCTGATCCCTCTGCACTTAAACCCCCTAATTCAAACGACCCCCATCGATCATGAACCACCATCCAAAACGCAGGTGGATCTTATCCCAGGGCTTGTTGCTGGAGCTGATCAAAAACATGAAGAGTACAAAGCAGCTGTGAAAGCTGGCCAGTTGGGTTGATCCACCGCACTACAAGTGTGAGTGCTTTTAAGTTTGGGTCATGGGCCAGGGGGGTATCCTGCTTGAAGCAGTTTTGGATACAGAAAGCTTGGCTGGGGGGGGGCTTGACTGTTTATTATATTATATTATATTTGAGATAGCAAAATAAATCATAATATGTGATCCACCTTCATCTATTCAATATTATTTTATATATTAATAATTCTTTTCTAACACCTGCTGGGATCTTTCCAACTGATTTTTCACATTTCATTGTTTGAGCCCATCCCCTGAATGCCACAGCTTGGCCTAAGTCAATTTGCGATCCTACAATCTACAAAATCTTGGAACATTGCCATATGTACAAACTTGTGTGACCTACACACATCTGCGGAAAGTACGGCGGCAGTGCATTTAGGCACCTCTCGAACGTATCAAGTGATGGTACAAAAGAGCCTTCCTTGTCTGCAAGGTATTTTTTCATATGATAGTGGTGTTATAAAAAATTCAACCACTGGAACAAAAACAATGGGAAGCAGTGTTTTTGTTAGAACTCCACGGCTCCCCGCAGGTGATGACAAGGCCTTTGTAGCTGAAAACGCCCTCAAGAATGTTGCCAGTGGTGCACCTGAGCTGGATGGCCGTGGTTGCGGATCTGGTGGGAAAATGAAGTTTAAAAGAAAACGTATCAATCGAATATCAAACGAAATAACAGCTTCAGTTCTTGAAAGTTTGTCTTAAAACATTTGCAGGGATCACTGGAAACCCATCAAAAAAACTGAAGGGTATTTTATTGATTTTGAATTCGATTGTTTGTGCCAAACTGGGGTTGAACCACCTCTGATCTTCCTTAGGTATCCAGTATCAACAAGGAAATGTCTGGTGTAAGACACATTCAAGACTCTTGGCCGTTTTGGTGTTTGAAAAGTTTACCACTGCATCCCAGATATCTTATATTGTGAAAAATCCCTCTCATTGTGAACAACCCATCTCAGTGTGAACAACGAACCTCAGTTCGAGAAGATTCCTTAGCATGAAGTAATTACTTGGTAAGGCAAACAAAGTAGAACCTTCAAAAGCATATACTGGTATCATCAAAAAACAGTACAGTGACAGTGATATCAGTTTTTGTTGGCGCTGAAAAAATAAACAAGATATCGTTCAATCATCTTTTTGAGATAGTGTGATGTTTTTTCTCCACACATAAGATTCCTTGAGAATGTGTTGGCGATACAATTGCCCATTCATACCCCAGGAAAGTGGCAATGCAAGCCATCCTATGAGTAGACGCTTGGGGTCATTCTCCTTATTCAATCGCAGCCGTGACTTCTGGAGATTTTGCAATATCCCCGGCATTGCCTCTTAACTTATTTTGATAGATCAGTTGCTACACACTTTCCAAAGAATATTCGTTGTACCCGTGCTTAAGACTGCAAGCATTAGGGCAATTCATGCATGGATCGTTTTTTCTATCGACAGTACTATACATTTTTTTTGTAAATAGAAAAAACGATCCATGCATGAATTGCCAAAAGTATTGCCCCAACCCCTGATGTTTTGACGCAATTGTCTTTTAATTTATCTAAGGAAACAGCAACAGTGAGGGTTCCCATCAAAAATGAAAAATGTGCTGCGGGGTACGAGATGATTGATTTTGGCATATTGGAACCTTTCACTGTTGTGAAGTACATGTTCTGCGAAGCTGGTGTGCAAGTTAACTATGCGCAAGTTGCAGAGTTTTGGAAGCACCACAGGGATGTGAGATCTCCCTGGGCAATTCATTCAAAAGCTTCTGATCGACATATACCCCTGGGCTTACACGCCGACGGCGCAAAGATTAGGCAGCTGGCATATTGTCAGCCACAGAAAATCGTGGGAATATTTCTCAACGCACCATTGTGGCGACCAAAGGCAGCAAGACATTCAAGATGGATGCTTTGTTCTATTAGGGAAGAGCACTTGTACAAGCACCACACTCTGAACACGATATACCACTACATTGTGTGGTCTCTTAACTGCTTGTTTACAGGAGTTTTCCCTACAACTGGTCCAAATGGAGAACCCCTTTCAGAAAAATTTCGGAGCCGTGCAGGACAACCAATTTGTGAAGGGAAGGTTTTTCAAGTTACTGAGCTTCGAGGCGATTGGCTTTACCACAAAGAATCTCTACGCTTCCGCGGAAGTTGGAAAGGAGGTGCAAATGTACCTGTGTGTTTCCTATGTCCTGCAATGTCCTGTGGAGAAAACCGATATTATAATGTTGAACCAGAATCACCGCTATGGAAAAAACAATATACTCTGGCCGGCTTCCTGAATGAACAAATGCCACCCAGAGACCCAAGTTCCTAGCTTACGACTTAGAGTTCTTCAAGATGTGCGATTTCTTTATTTTGAAAGTTTTGGTGTGCACTAACTAGCATTGTATCCTTGTGTTCAAGCACTGAGTTGTTTTGGCAATCTAAGGTCCATTGATATGCTTAATTGGCTTTCACCCCACTGCTATCAAGTTTTGCTCAATGCACTGCGTGAACCTGGGTCTGTGCTTTGGCACGAACGGATCGGCGCTGTGACTCGTTTGCATCCAAGATGTTTCTCGTTGTTTTGTTTGGAAAGGATTATGCTGGGTCATGGAATCTAAATTGATTTAGGTTCGATCTAGGCTTGATGCTCAGGATTTGGAGCGAGAATGTCAGTTCATTAGGACCAGCAAATCTTAGGATGACGTTGGTGGACTGTGGTCACTTCGGCCCCACAAATGGATCTGTGCAAACTGGCTTGGATGCTGCTTTTCGAAAATTCACTACATTCTGCCGCATTCGTAATATATATTGTTCTCAACCTCCTTTCACGGAAAAGATGGTCCTTTGGCTTTTGAAAAGATATGCATGCATGTTTGTTAGCAAACAATGGATGTTGAAAAAAATGCGTGAAGAATTTCAGCAATGCTGACTTGTTGATTCCAAAGCTTAGGTATGCAAAAAGGGCGGGGAAATTTTGCTGACTGTAAAAGCTTATTGCAATCGCTGCATCACTGAATGGCTAGCAGCAGAACTTCTTGAAGCATCTCAAATTCGACCCCTACAAGATCCCAGACTTCCTGCTATGAGTGTTTGTGTGTGTCCTGGCTTTTTGCACATGCATGTTTCTTAATGAAAACATCTTGCACGTTGCTCTGACTCCTGCTTGCCAAATTTACATTTGTTTCTTGGGTCTATTTTCAGAACTTCCCACCAGGTCTTCTCTGGCGAGGTGGTTTGGACTCATCGAACGATGTCCACGGTTTTTGTTCCTACACTGCAATGCATGCATGCGCTATAAAGTCATGCAATGAAACAAGGTTGGATTAGTTCCATCACAAAAACTAGTTTGCACTATAGTGCATGTAGGACTCATGTTTTAAGGGATGCCATTTCTTGTTTTTTTACCATGCATACGCATCATCCTGTTTTTTGAATGAAGAGAACTGGGATCCCCTAAGATTTGCGAGTTAAAAAATGTAACATGGTCCACGTTGTACCCGGCATTGCCCAGGACAGACTCACAAGCACGTCGTATACATAGAGAGGGCATGCGTTTCGTTCAAACGCATTTGTTGCTCACGAGAGAATCGCAGCGGATTCTTGGCCAAAAAAAACGCGAACTGAATTATAGATCGAGCTTTTTAGGATTTGAATGGTCGAATTGTTTTACTGCTGATGTGGTGCTGAGGATGGGCAAACTTCATTTCATCGTGCGGCCAAAATTACATGTCTTTTGTCCTATTTGGTGGTTGGAGAATTATTTTGAACCCACGCACCGGTGATTAGTGTAAATTCATTTGATAAACAAATGTGTCGATCTGAGAAATCGTTTTTGGGAGCTGTGATTGTGATTTGACCATCCACACTGCCTACTTCAAGGCTTTTGGCCATTTGTGTCGGCAAATGCTGCTTTTCCGTAGCTTGGAGCAAATGTTACCCTATAGGGCCAATGCTTGCATCCCGCAAAAGCAAATTAATGAAACTTTGTACCCAAGCCATGCATTCACTTAGGCCTAGTCTACTACCAGCCAACCCTTGGCCCATGATTTTCCCATTGCTACATACTCACCAGCCAAGGTGCCAATGTTCGCCACGAGCACACATACGTGGACGAGGATGCAATGGGATGGCTCAAGCGATGCATGGCTTCACTGAAGGGTTGTACGTTTTTTTGCTTGAGGTATGAGACTGGGTGAGTCATTGGAGTTGGATGGGCCTAATTATTCTAATCCCAGGCCAATTTTGTGAAAACGATCATACAAATGTCAGACGGATCAGTGTTTCAATTTGCAACTGATCCCAATACATTTACCCCAGATGCTCTCATGAACACTGTTTGATCAAGATTGTTCCAAGTGACAAACCATTGAAATTTATCAAGCTTGAAAGTGTTGTTGTCTTCATGCATCAATCTAAGAAATGGCACTGCGTGGACATGGTGCTCATCAACGATCCTGGCTGCTGAAAGCTTCCAAATTGAGGTCTGCATCTGCAATGTTACGGTGTTAGATCTACCAGGGTAAGAAAACATAGAGTTCTTATGAGAATAGAAGTTCGTCCAATGACCACTGCACATGCATGTGATCGATATTACTGCTGTGCACCCACCAGGATGTTGAGCGCAAAGCTGAGCATGGACAGGTTTCTAGGCGAAGTGATAGTATGAGAATTCTCTTCATTTTTGTGTGTGTCACTGTCCCATTGTGCCTTGTGTTTTTCAAATTTTTGTGTGTAGTTTGGCTGTTCTAAATTCTAATGGTGATCATTTTTTGGAAAAATCAGTCGATATCAACTAAGGCTGAACAATCTGCCAAGAGACGCAGATAGCACCAGTTTGACAGCTGTGGAACAGTGAAAAAATGCAATACATGGGCGTCATGTAAGCTCCAGTTAATGCAAAAGGGTCATTGAATATTTTCTTTTCCATCCTTATCAAGATGTTCTCACCTATTTCCACCCTCATCTATCATCAGGCGTGGTTGGGCGTGGTTGAGCATAGTGAAAGTACAGCAATTTTACAGTGCCAAAGTATAGTCTTTCAAGGAACGACTAGGCAAAGTATATGCTTTAGACTTTTAGGGTATATATAATATATTAATATATGATATACAACGTGGGCCCTACCAGTTATAAGTAGGGTTATAATCCCTAGAAATGGCCTTGTACATGGGTAACTGTGGTTGTAAGCCTACCTACAGGGTTTCTAACTCCACTTATAACTCGTAGGGGTCGAGCTTGTATCCCATCAAATGATCCTACCTCAATCTGGCCGCCTAACAAAAGCCCTGGTACATCAAACTCCACTTCCCCAAGGTAAGCTGAATTTTATTCTATGAATTCCCGGACCTCCTACTCTTGTCATCCAAAAAATTAGTTTCATGTTTCGGATATGTTTTTTTTCGCACCAACAAAAAGAAATACATCATGAAATTCCCCCAGAGCTTTCAGGTGGTGTCGATCTTCATTGCACCCGACCGTGCTGTAGATGAACTTCGCAGTCGTTGCTCGGCGGTGTCGGTTGATGGGTTGGGGATCCCCCTTTGAAGCTACGAGGCGGGTCCCAAATCCAGTTATATATTAGGGCTAGAACTCCACTTATAGAGGTTATAAGAATCCCAGTTACCCGGTTTAGATAAGGCCATTTATAAGGGCCCCATAACTCCGTTTATAACTGGTAGTTGTCCACCCTCTAAAAATGCGATAAGCGAGCGATTTTACTGTAGCATTTTACTGGTTGAATCTGGGCAGGCAGTAACTTTTGCGAGGTCCAGAAAGGTTGCCATACCAGGTGATTCACATTCCTTAGTTGGAGGTCACCTTTCCAACCTTTGAGTCCGGGTCACGTTTGCAGAATTGCCACCAGGGAGGTGGTTGTTTTGTTCAAAAACTTCGGACTTCGGGAAGTTTGGCCTTTGATCCAAAGGTGACTTTTTCGGAGTTTTTTGCTTCAGGGTGGACAACTTAAAAACCCCACGGAGGTGATCTAGTCAAGTGTTGTTTTTTTTTCCGGTGGAAAAACAGGGCGGTTTGCAACAAGTTTGGATTGCATGCTTGTGGTATTTATCTAATGTAAAGAAGGCCGGTTGCAAAAGGCCGGTGTTTTTAACACCCGTAGAAGGATGAGATACACCAATATCGATCAGATTGTGTGTTTAGATCAAGTTGTCGAGGTTATTCTTTAAAGCGGTCAATCAGATTCTTCAAAGGGAAACTGGTAGATAGAAATTTTGGCACTTCTTTGAAGCCAGTATCACAAAAACATACACTTGCAAATCGATTCATTCATAGGTTAGTTGATTGATTTATCATATGGGTGATTCATCAATTGATTGATTGATTGATTGATTGATTGATTGATTGATTGATTGATTGATTGATTGATTGATTGATTGATTGATTGATTGATTGATTGATTGATTGATTGATTGATTGATTGATTGATTGATTGATTGATTGATTGATTGATTGATTGATTGATTGATTGATTGATTGATTGATTGATTGATTGATTGATTGATTGATTGATTGATTGATTGATTGATTGATTGCTTAGTCGCGTGGTTTAGTTGTGTTCACTAAATTCTTCTCCAGGGCTAAGCGTGGCTGTTGTTTCTTGTGACCGTTTGTGAGCGTATCAGGTCGGGATTTCTCCTGTATAAGCAAATCAGAAGGGTTATCTGACAAGATTCCCTTTATACATAAACGTTGACACTAGGCTTTCAATGTGTTTTTTCACACATTATGATGTATGTGTTGTAGCTGTGCTTGGATATTCTTATTATATATCTCAATATGCTTGTAGTTATTATACAACTTCACCGCTGGGATGTCCATGATACTTATTTGATTATTTCACCCCTGTAGTAGGTTGGATACGTCCCCTAGGTAGGTGAAATCAACCAACTTGCTATTGATCGTTACCATCACTTCCATGGACACCCTATAGTAATAATGCTACGTCTTCATGGCCAAGGCGAAGAAGAAGCCTTAAAGGGTGCTGCCAAAGGAATGAAAGTGACCTGGTTGCAGTAAAAGAAAAGCCTACCTTGTGGTTTCAAATATGTTTTATTTTCACCCCTACCTGGGGAAGATTTCCAATTTGACTGATATTTTTCAGATGGGTTGAAACCACCAACTAGAAAGCACACGGGCAAAAATCTCTGTTGTTTTTTTGTCGTGTTTCTTTTCTTTGTGTTTTTTTTTTCGGCTCATGTTTGCTTATTTCATGTGCCGGGGATTGAACTCTCTTTTTTTAATTCCCGAAGAAAGTTGTTTTTAAACGAAGTTTGGAATGAGAGCTTGTGTTTGAAACGGGAATCTTTGTTGTAAACCAGGAACCAGGATCGCATGGGGTCTCGCGGATTTGAGAAGCAAAATCTTGAATTTTCCTTTTCCTCGCTTGGATTTGGGGTTGGGGATCAACCGTGGATTTGTTGTGAAGGACTGAAAGGATTTGTTGGGACAGTAGAGGGTTTCGATCTTCTCAAGGGACGTTCCAACTTTATCAAACAGTTGGGGGAGGGAGTATATCCTGCAAGGAATGATGGGATTTGAAGTCCAAGTAGGCGACAAGTGAGTGTAAAAAAATCCTGCAATGATGTGTCTGAAAATTGGATGAGAAGCAATACGGATCCCTGAAATTCACAGATTTAACAGCCCGTGAAAATAGGCCGGTCAGCCGCTAGCCCCCATTTGGGGAAATCACATGTCTTTTTCCAAATCATCCAAATTTTCAGTGGCAAACGAAAACAAGCTGTTAGATTCACATTCGTAGTAGTAGGTCCAACTCATTTCCCATGGAAAATCCTAAAGGGCGCAACCCCTCCCAGGTTCCTTTGAGGGGTTCTCAACCAGGGGATTCATCCCCTAAGAATTCGAAAAACACACAGAAAACCAACTCGCTAATAACTCACTTAAAGGAGGATGCGCCCGTTGCCTCAAAAGAAGTTCAAGCCAATGGTTCAATTGAAACTTGAGCCAGCTAGCAAAAATTTAGGCAGTGATTTGTCCACGGCAACTTCCAAAAATTCCCACTGAAAAACGGTTCAACAAAAACACGTAAAAAACACTCAAAACCTGTGTCTTTCCTTTTTCCTTTCCAACATTTGAAGACTAAACAAGTAGCAATTCTGTTCACCACATCTTTCCAACTTTTTCAATCCCAAGTTTTTTTTGGGATGGTTTGTTTGGGTGAACCGACCAATCTTCTGACACCTAAATGAGAACCCCCTGGGCGCAGGCCGCTTGCCGCCTGTTAGCATGGCATGCTTCAAATCCACCCAGAGATGCCATGGTGGAAGAAAAAGACCTCGTCTTGGACGAGGAGCAAAAAAATAACGAGACGAGTTGGAGTTTTTTTTTCAGATATGTTTTTTGGTGAGGGAGATTTGAGGTTGGAAGGGTTTTGTTGGAGTTTGAGTTGTTTTTTTTTTGTTGTTTGCTTTGGGGGGGGGGTTGGGGGGGGAAGGGTATGTGAGGAGGATAGGAGGAGACGACATGTTTGTTTGTTTTTTGTTCTGTCTGTTTTGTTTTTAGGGGGCTTGGCGTTGAGGACTTTTTAAGGGGTTGTCGTTGGTTTTTTGGGAGGATGAACAACTCGATCTCACCATAGGGTTTTTTTAAAGTGATTTTAGTGAGTAGTTTTGGGATGTGAATTTACAACTGCAAAGAAACACAGCGAAAACCCATGAAACTTCTGGCGAAAACAGATTCCTGATGCTCTGTTTGGTAGATGGAGATCCGTATTTTTGGAGGGATCCTTTTCAGTCATGGCTAGGAATCGCACCAAAATAGACTTCTCATTGCAGACCATTGCCAATACCAATGCTGATAACTATAACTTATATCTTGGATGTACCCCACCCCCCCCCACCAGGATGCCAGTGGCAAATATTAAATAAAGGTTGATAAGGCAACAATACATTTATTTATATATACAAAGTAATCCAGGCGGGGACTGGAATCCTGGGTGGAGGGTAGATCCAACTTGTACTTATGACTCATTGAAACAGAACTCACCTACATGTGGCCCATTCGACGTTTTTCTTCATATTTGCAAACACCTAACAGTTTTCTGGGGGTGTAGCATTTCCATTTTTGTGGAAAAGGAACCCTCCCTGTAAGCTCAATGAAGAGGACTTTTGAAGAGGAAGTGCCATTGTACATTTGCGAAATACTGTTGATGGTTCAGAAATCCCGCTAACCACCTGACATGTGTGAAATCCTATCAATAATAGGATAAGCTACCTACTACCGACCTCAACCGGTGATCCCCGGATTTCTGAACCATCAACAGTATCTCAGTGGGTTGTTTCCTGTTTTTGTTGTTGTTTGGTTGGGAAAAAACAACAACGATTCCAAATCACCTCACTTATGAAGGATGGCAGTGCATCTTCATGGAGTGAACTACGCAAGGAGGGCGCAGCTGTAACACACGGGGTTTTTCGGGCCATGGCTGGCTAGGTCATGAGATATGTGACTAGACGTGCCCCCTCTACCAAGGAGACCCAAAAAACCAGTTAACCAGTTGAGCCCCCCATAACTCCACGATTCTAGGAGGCTACAACTCCAGTTTCCCATAAAATGAAGGTCATATTTAGAGACTATCAAGTTATGACTCTATTTATTGTTATTTATGACCATCGTAGGCGCCCATCTTGTAGGATCCATCTAACTGGATAACTGGATAACTGCATGGTATCATCTCATGGTAGATAATGAAAACCAATATAAATACCACTTTTCAGGATAATTATAGATTGGTAGTATTAGGAAATTATATAATCAATATAAACCACTACCATATAGATAAGTCAAGGAAATGTAGGTAATCTATAGATAACCACTTTTCAGGATGCTGAAAGATGTCGATGTCCCTCCGCACCTCAGCCAGGCAGGTTTTCAAATGCACCTGCTTTATTAACCTTTCGAAAGGGACGACACATATTGGCAAAAAAAACATATAGTTCCAACATGTTTCAAAGTAGTGACACAATGTACTACTAACTACTATTTGACTCATGTGCTTTATATACAGTTTTACAGGTACTACAGTGGTAATTATATATACTGCACAGTTGATTTTGAGTTAGTTCTTTATTCAATAACCTCCATGGAAGTGATCGTAACTAGTTAGTTCGTAAGTTGGCTGATAACCTACTTCGGGGACGTATCCGACCTACTTCGGTAGGGGTGAAATAATCCATTCACTAAGTATCATGGACATCCCAGTAGTGAAGTTGTATCATAACTACGCGCATATTTAGATAAAAATATTGGGAACCAAAAACTACCTAGCAACTGGTGCAGGATTTCTTCGAGAAAGCTGCATCATGCTTCATCGAAATCTATTCTCTCTGTTTGCTGGCTACAATGGGTCTGACTTCTGATCACATTCCTGTTGAGGAGATGTTGAGGAGTTCCTCTCTTTGGTTGGAAAAGCTTCTCAAGGCATCCAATGCCAATGAGGAGATGAATATTTTCGCCAGCTATCTCATAAACATCCTGGCGAAAAATGCAGACCCGATGGACGGGAACAAAATTGCCAAGTATAGCAATTACACCAACAAGAGGCTTTGCTACGGTGAAGATGGTCAAGGCGAAGAATGGCCTCAGGCGCCGGATATTTCGGATAGAAACTTGCTGGCACAGGCACATCATCTTTGCCCACTACGACGAGGTACGGGCAAGTCACACGTAGTACGTAGGATGATCATCTATGTGGAACTCTTAGATCAGCGCATGTGCATCAAGAAAACGGCAGGTCGAAACCACCTTTCCTGCGGTCCCTCACTGGCACTCCCTGCAAGAGCGAAAGCAGCACTCCAAGTAACGTCCATGATGGACAAAGGTGCGATAACGATGCTGAACTTTGGATCTTCGCTGGCGCCACTACGGTCTTTTCATTAATTTAGGATAGGATCTAAGTCTCAGCACTTGCTGTGGCTTCTTATAGGTTGACTTGGGGCACATTTGCATTGGATCGACTGATTCCGGTTTTCCCGGCAGCTTAAACGTGTGGGGTTTTCCCCATACCTTTAAGGTGAGTGGTGCTTTTAGCTTCTCCCCTTTTCTGTGATAGGATTTCAATTCGGTTGTGTCACTTGTGGCCATCAGCAGTCTTGACAATTTTGAGTGTCAGTGTAGGAGGATAGCGACCGAGTCCAAAGGGTTTTTGATGGGTGCAAGCATCACCATTCGTACGATCGGTGGGCTACCTGAGCGGATCGTTAAAAATGGAGGTGACATGGGTAGGCCCAATAAATGGCCGAAAATAAATGGGTAACTGGGGTGAAATCACCCCTATAAATGGGGTTATAACCCTACTTACAACTTACAACTGGTAGGGGCCCACCTTGCTAGGTAGTGGAAAAGATGTGTCTAATGGTTTTAACACCACCAAAATGAAAAACGTGACATATCCAAACTGAAAGGAATTAAATCATTTCAAGTCCAAGCAAGCCAACTGTACTGTACCATTCTGTACCATGGTATTTATACCTACAACCCAACTGACCTCTGCTTTTCGGGATTTGACCATGACCTTCCACTATTTTTGGGGAACATCTTCCAAAGAATGGGTCATTTAAGGGTATGCACAGTACTGGGATGTCCAAGGTATCTAGTAAATGGATTTTAACCCCTATATAAGTGTGCTGTAAGTCCCGTAAATAGGTTATAAACAAACTTGCTGACTAATTACTAACTTCCATGGACACCCTAGTATATATCCCACTTGGGCAGGGTGTTTTGTTGTAAGACACGGAGAATTCCTTCGTCTCGATAGGAGATTTGGAACAGCTTTGAATCGCTGAACTTTGCTGGCGATGGTCGTCCTGGTGTGGGAGATGTGACGCTAGGTTTTGGTTTGAAGAGACAATTCTCCTACACCCTAGGCATCCAGTCATATTCGCAGCTGATAATTGGGGTGTACAATCACCTTCTCAACATGGTATTTAGCTTCGGTTACCATTCTCAAAAGGTGATTGGATCCCTAAGTCGACAGGGATCATGGAATCAAGCAATTCAAATGTATTCATCGGGTGAGATATTGTAATTTGGTAAAGGTGCCAGATCCATGGATGGTATCTTTACTACAATCATTTTCTCGAAAGATCAACCATTCATGTCGGGTAAATCATACCTGCCCGTGGAAATCCCTCATGTTAACTATATGGATCTGTTGTGCCGGTCAACGGCAAAGCTACGTGGGCCCCAAAACCAGTTATAAATGGGGTGGAATAACTCCGGTGAAATAACCCCAGTGAAACTCTTGGAACATTTTCGGCCATTTATAGGGATTATAAATGACTCCATTGAGAACTAGTATAGGGTGTCTGGCTGGAAGTGATCGTTAGCGACCCGTTACCAAGTTGGTTGGTTTGTAACCAACTTATGGGATGTATTCAACCTATTGATATAGGGGTGAAATAATCCATTTATCCCAAGAATCCATCTCCCTCTCCTATGGATTCCCACACTAAGTACTATAGGTGGTGGCAACTCAAAATATTTTTTTAATTTTCACACCTATTTTGGGGAAATGATCCATTTTGACCACCCTCCAGGGAACTAACACAACCCCCAAAAATGGCATTTTGAAGATGATTTTCCTTTTCCCCAGGTGGGATATGTTAATTCCCTGGAGGGTAATATTTTTCAAATGGGTTGGTTCAACCACCAACTCGAGTATCATGGACATCTAGGGGCTCACCTACGACTACGACCTACCGAGGTTGGAAGACGCTCGTTGGGAAAGTCGTTGGGGTGTGGATCGTGGCGTGCTTCTGCTAGGCCGGGCCTGGATGTGGCGTTTGCAAAAAACACGACAGGGGGGAAATGGAAACAAACCCCATGAAGATGTGAAATAGTGTTGATGGAAGAACTCCTGCACCACCTGAGATAGATAAAACCCCGTAAATAATGGTAGATTCTCCATATCAACTGGTGCAGGATTTCTTCCATCAACAGTATGATGAGAAGTTCCACTGTTTTTTTTTCTAAATTTGTAGGGGTTTTCCAAAAAAAACACATGTTTAGGGCTTAAAAACATGGTTTTGGGGTGCAAAGATATGTAGTATAATTGAGTGAATTGAAGCAAAGGCGTAAGAAAGCCAATCGCCGACCCTGGAAGCTTTGGAAATCCTAAGAGATAATCCTCCAAGTTCGAATGGATGTTCGAACTTGAGGAAGGTTCAAAAAATTGACAGGGTGAAATGTCGTTTTTATTCCACTCAGAGACACAACTGCAAAAACATCAAACTTCTACAAACCAGAATCCTCCGTTTGGGTGTGAAATTTGTGCCCCAAAAAACCCACCAAAAACAGACCCTTTTGGGATGAAATTTGATACCCAAACGGAGGGTCTATAGGAAGAAGCCAAGAGCTGTTTGGCCTACCTAAAACAATGTTTTCCCTATATTGAGACTTCAAAATATATGGGTTTCAGTTGTGGCAGGGCATGTGGATTTTCGGATTTTCTTAGAGGTTTTTGTTGATTGTTGAACGTTACGAATCGTAGGGAAGCGAAATTTGGCTACTTGTATGAACTAGTTGGTGGTTTCAAATATTTTCTATTTTCACACCTACTTGGGGAAGATTTCCAGTTTGACTAGTATTTTTCAAATGGGTTGGTTCAACCACCAACTAGTGAACCAAACCCCAACTCCCGAGGGGCGAACGCAAGAAATCTTATGGGCTTCCCTGGCTTCCCCAGGTGGGCTCTTATGGCTTCCAGGATGCTGGAAAGGACCTCCTAAAGGAAAGCATTGCTTGGACGTGACTTGGGTTGGACCGAAGAAATTCAAAACCAACCAAGCCAAGCTGAACCTTCATTTACACCGTAGTGAAAGTAGATGGCATGCCAAAAGGTGGCAAAAATGTAAGGAGCTATGATAAACCAATACATGGGAGTTGCGCCATCTACTTTCCAGGTGGTATAAGCAATTGTTGCTAGGTATATACACTGAACAAAAACATGTTTTGGGGACAGATTTGGAACAATTTGTTGAGAAAAAATCATATCAAGTGGCCTTGTTCCACGTGAAATTAAGCCCCTTTTAAGCTTGGATTTGTCTGTTTCTTGATGAATCTTTATCGACTATACCATGGGATTCATCATCATTCACCACCAATTTGGGAGAATATTGTTTGGGAACGTGTTCCAAGCATCAAACAAGCAAATCTAAGAAAAGGTTCGAATTTTGATATTACTTTAAAAAAAACAAATGTCCCGGCGAAAATGGAACCTTTTCCATAGGAAAGGCTTGTCTTCCAACCATTAATTTTGCAGCGGGCTACGTTAGATTTTGCGAGGAAATATGAATAAGATGTAGTTAAAAAAACGATCGGTTGATTCGAAGGCTTTGTTGAATATATTGTGTTTGAACATCCATGTATTAAATAATGTTTCGGTAATGGCTGATGAAAGGCACCATACAACTGGGTAGTATAATGCCGCATTAAGTCACATGAAGAACGAAAGTTGGAATAGAATTGCGTCAACAAAAAGGCATTCTTTTCAGAAAGTGAAGAAACTTCGCCACGGCAGTTTTCATGCACCCAAATTGGAAAGCCCTTAGAAAAAAACCAACCAGTTAAGGGTTTTGTTGTTTTATAACCAACTTTTTTTTTGGGTGGAAAAATTGGCTACCGAAAAATTGTGAGACGCAAACAAACCATTTAGGTGGTCGACCAAACTTAAAATCCATTAGCTATCATGAATCATTAGCTAAGATGCGCGCTGAGGAGGATTCAAGGGGAGTTTATCTTGTAAGATTACGATGTCGGTCGAATGATTATAGCTGGTCAACATACCCTCCTTAACTCGCTACCCCCTCAGAAATAAGGGTGAAAAATAAGGTTTTACTAAATTTACTAAGGGAATCCTTGTTGCTTAATAAGCCCTTATATAATAAGGCGGCATTTTCCGGAAGGGTAGGTTGACTAGCCATGAATGACCATCAGCATGACAGAGTTCCAAGTTGAAATTGATGTTTACAAAGTGGGCCGAAAAACCAGTTATAAGTAGGGGCCCATAACTTTCACTTATAGAGGTTATAACCCCAGTTACCCAGTGATGTTTGGGTTCCTAACTCACTCACTTTCACTTATAGTTAGTTGAAGTTTCACCACCCACTTATTCATTCGTTTCCATTGGTTTCGAAGTTGATTGGATACCCTCCAAGGTGGGATCCCTGCCTTACTTGTAAGTAGGGTAGGTAAACCCTATTTATGGGGGGTATAACTCCAGTTACCCATAAGGCCATTTATAGGGGCGCCAGTTACCCATAAGGCCATTTATAGGGGCCCCAGTTACCCATAAGGCCATTTATAACTATCAGCTGCCCACTTTGTAGACCAAGACTCGTTAATTGTTGCCAGGTTTAATAGATTCCAGTTTGTACACTGAAGTTGAATATGTTTCACCTGAATCATCAATTTCAAAACAGGAGAGATGGAGAGATTTGGAAACCATTTTTCTTGAAACAACATTGAAACAACATCTTTTTCTGACTACCAACTTTCTTTCAATTTTGTTGTTGCCACGCCATGACCCATATGCTCCATGTGAGGATTGCATATTTACCTACATAATTTAACCATAAAGTAGGTAGATATTCCAAACGTCCAAAAAAATGGGATCCTGCCTGCTATGGCATGAGGCTGTACCTATTTTGTCACGACTCTTGCGAAGTGTTCAAGTGCTGGTGGGCATTTGCCAATCTGACTTCGGAGAGGTGCAATGATTTTTTCACACTGAGAGATACAAGAAGGGCCCCCCCTAGTTATAAGGTAGTTATAACCCCAGCAAACCCTATTTAACCATGGTTGTAAATGGGTATAACTTGGGAGAAATCCACTTATAGTAGTTAGGGGGCCCCTTCTTGTAGTTGAATCGTGGTGAACAAACACTTCCTGTGTTTTTACTTGCGTGACTGGTCAACCGGGAACCGCCCTTTTCTAAAGTAACCCCTCAACAAAATAAGGGTTTCATAGCAGGCCTCAAAAAAAAGGGAAACCTTGATGGTTAATTTTTGCCCGAAAAATAGCGCAAGAGCTGTTTCTGGGGGGTGGTTGTTAGGGTGGGATATGTTGACCAGTCATGAAGTATACAAAAAATTTCACGACATCCCTAAAACTGACAGCAAAAGCCCCTGAAAATACACAAAAAAAAACAAATTGAAAGGTTGGTCTTCCAACTTCCAACCATCCATTTTGAGGTTTTTTCAGGTTTTTCTTTTTGGGGGAGTATAAGTTGATAAACCCTGGCTCACAGTGGGTAGCCATAATCTATTGATTTGTATGAAGGGAAGCCTATTAATCTTCATTTTCCCAGGCAAGACCCAAGTACTAGGCATGTTATCTAATGGTAATCACAGAATATGTCATGTTGATATACGTATATTTATACACAAATATTTTCATAGGTGAAGAGAGAGAGAGAGAGAGAGACAATGAAGAACTCCCAACGTGTATATATATATATATATGTTTATTTATAGATATTAACTTTGACATACATTTATTTGATGTATCATTAAATTGAATATTAGAGTATACAGTTTTCGGTGAAATCGCAACGATAGATTTGGCCTGATTCAGTGTTTGACGTTAAGTCGCAAACAGCGTGCACCTCTCCAAGTCACGATCTTACAGATAGCCCAAAACACACTCTCAGAATGGTTTTGGAGCCACTATAAGGATAATAAGGAATTACGTTCCAAGTTCTTTCTCAACGAATTTCAATATGTCAATTTGGCCATCTTTTTGCAAAAAGAGTTGGGACTGGGAACTGCAAAAGTTCCGTGGGAGCCACGCTTTGTTTTTTTTTTCCATCCTTTCCCCAGGATGCGAAGAGACCTCTCTGCCATGATGCGGGTGTCTTCCACACGTTGGGCGCGAATGGTAGCAACTTCACTCACTTGCTGGTTGGGATTGTCAGCGAAACGTTTCCGTTGGATTGGGATAGGGGTGGTTTGGATATTTGATATTTTCTGTTGATTCATGTTTTTTGTTGTTTCTTTCAGTGACTGCTAATTACCCATATCTAAGCAGGTTGATGCGGATTGATTAGTAAATGTGTTAATGGCTGGTCAAACTACCCCCGCTAAAGCCCCCTAACGTAACCCCCCCTCCCAGAAATACGGGTTTAACAAGGCCTTCTTAAAGAAAGACACCAATGGTTAATAAGGATTTTATAAGGCCTTATTTCTGGGGAGGGATGCTAGGGGAGGTAGGTTGACCACTGATGATGTGTCGATGATTTGTTGAAGGCATGAAGAAAACCATGTTTTTTTTTTATATTTTGATGTGTGACTGTTTGATTGGAAGAGTAATGACACTTCCCAACATTGTTTTGATCAAATAAAATCAATGACCGGTGTATTCTTTTCAGCATCATTTGGAGAAGCCCATAAGTGACCTAAGTTACCTTTTCCGGGCTTAAGTCACCTCCGTTTGACGAATCAAAGGGTCACGTCTTGAAGAAGCTGCTGCATTTATCATCAACAAAAACAGGTGGTGTAAATATATCATATATGTACAAGTGTCTGGCTATGTTGTGTCCGCCATATCTCATCCAAATGACTCTGATGGAGTTATAATAAATGGTGTGATTTCACCCCTATAACTAGGGCGAAATACACCTCAGTGAAAGCCATTTCATTTATGTTCAGCCATTCATAGCAGTTGTAAATCCATTGTTTTAGTAACTTGGATTTGTCTATTCTCATGCTGTTTTTTTTATGGATTCTACCATACCCATACCATCCATGCATGGTATATTTTCCTACATTTGGTTGATTTTTATGGTAAATGTAAGGAACTATACCATACATGGATGGTATGGGATAGGAGTCATCACCATTCCTTCACCAGCATTTCATTTGGAGAGAATTTTATTTGGAACTTGTTCCAAGCACCGAAGAGTCGCACATCTAAGGATGGGATGAGGTTCCAGTCCTCTGAATTTCTTACGTACAATGCTACACTCACGAATTCCTCACTCAGAAATCAACAAACTCCAACAAAACGTTCAAAATTGCTTGTTATGTACATGTTTTTTTTGTAAAAACCCTCCTTAGGTGGTTGAAAAAACGCCGGATTTTTTCGTGGTCCAATTTAAAGACCCTTAGTTATGATCCAAACATTCAGATACACCAGTGGATTAGTGGAGTAGTTTTAAGGCGTTTTTGTTTAAACTTTGTACCATGATAAAGTCACCATGAAACTCCCATTATGTCCATTTTATAGGGTACAAAATGTATAAACTCATCAATCCAATAGTAGGAATCTATATGCTTATTATAGGACCAGTCTTTAAACCAACAGGGAGCAACTACGAAAAGATACCATTTTTTGTGCAGCTGTCGCAGGACAGCACCTTAAGCAGCGCTGTCAACTTGCTTCAGGGCAGAGCAACAGAAATGAATGCAGAGCGCTTGGAGGAGAAGCGTTGCGAACCGAATGAAATTCCAATGGAGTTTTCAATATCCATGAAAAATTGAATGGGACCTTACCAACGGACCCCGTTTAGTAAGTTGCTACTGCTAGTGCTATTAGATACTCAGGTTTAGGGGTCCGTTCAGTGGGTCCTGTTGGAATACATCTAGGTGGTGGTTTCAAACATTTTTTATTTTTAACCCGGATCCCTGGGGAGATCATCCAATTTGACGTGAATATTTTTGAGATGGGTTGAAACCACCAACTAGAAATCTTCATGAAGGGCAAGAAGGTTTTGTTTATCCTTAGGTGAACTTGGCTAATCATACCGTATTATTTCCTCAACTTCCAAAACAGACATGAAATTCGTACTGTTTTCTTTTTTCTGTACCAGGTTCTTCAAGTGGTGACCTCGTTCCATGGGCCCATGTTGGTCACCTCGCAAAAATTCCACATACCCTTCACCTCCTCACCATTTGTTTTGTTGGGTTCCTCCTCTCCAGTCACCAGTCCCACCCGTTCACCCCGCTTATCGTGTCAAAACACCCCAGGAGCAGATGACCCAACTCTTCACCTCCGCGGCCAACTCGCGTTTGATGGCCGGTGGTCTCGTTGGTTCGACGAGTCAATTGGGTGGGATGAAGGCGGCCGCCGCGTTGCCTGGACGGCAGGAAAAGACGGAAAGTGTTGGTTGAAACGGTGCCAGGAGGTGGTTGAGTCCATATGGGTGTTTCCGAAAATAGGGGTAATTACCCCCAAATCATCCATGGATTAATAGGGATTTCCATTATTTTCACCATCCATTTTGGGGTACCACTATTTTTTGGAAACACCCATATCATCCCCTATAGGGTTAGTCTAGTTATAAATGGATTGGTTCATTTGCTCCCTTCACTAACGATCTCCTAAGTGAGATGATCATCCAAGTAGGTGGTGGTTTGACATATTTTTTCTATTTTCACCCCTACTTTTCCGGCCTAAGTGCCGTGTTTCTGCCAGGAAATAGCCGGCCTTCTTGGGGGGGGATTAACAACCATTGTCCCCCCCAATAAGGCCAGCTATTGATTTCCCAATCATTGGGAAGGGAGTTGGAAAAGTCTGGGTCACTGTGGCTGGGTACGTTAGGCAGGAGATGATCGAAAACAGAGAGTCGTCATTGCATATATGACGCTAACCAAACAATGCCTCAAAAGCACACCATACATTTGAATTGTTTACTCTGCCCAAAGAAGTCGATAACAATGGGTAATTTAATGCTTCCAGACATGTTCCGGAAGCATTTTTGAAGTGGAAGCAGCGAACCTCTAGTCGTCATGTGAAAAAGCCAAGCCATAAAATGCTGATGAGTTGGAAGGATGTTTTTTGTTAAACATGGCAAGGGCGATATTCAATTTTTTTCGAAAAAGAATCAAATTCACCAGCTTCCAAGTGACCCAACTTGATTCCCCAAATGGAGGTCACTTAACCCTTGAAAAGGTCACTTTGAAAACTCCCAATTTTGGGGTCACAAGAACCTGGCTTTCGTGGTTTTTACACCCCACTAGGTCTGACTTGGAGTGGCGTATCACTGTATCACTGTATTCAGAGTTCAACTAGTCGAAAATATTGGTGGTTTGGATCGGATCGGTGGTTTGGGATTGAAAGGGGTACAGTCCCTAAAACTAACAGTTTGCCTCAGAATAGGTCTTCCCAAAAGGAAAGGATCGTATTCCAACCCATGGATTTTCATGTGCTATGTTTGTTAGTTTCAGGGAGGGTAAGGGAAACAAAACCCACCCAAAAAGTGGAAAGATGTATATATCTTCTATTAAACAATTAAAAATGGTGGTTTCCCATGGCTATGTGATCGTTTACCAGAGAGGGTACCACCGCTTTCGGTTCATAACAACCCCCAATCCGATGAGGTTGAAACTGTTAGAACTTTGTGTGCAGAACTTTGTGCAGATTTGCCGCCAGCTAGCATCTTGGATTGGATGACTTCGTTACACGAAGACATTTTTTCGGTGTGGATTTTTGTATTTTTTTTTTGGGGGGGAAAAGACCAGCTTTGGAATTGGTGATATAAAAAGATAGTGTTTTTTGTTGCCACAATTTGCATGGCAACTGGATTGCTGGTTTTAGGGTGTTTTTAGTTGATGGAAATTAACAGCAACGGCTGTTTTCCAGGTGGTTCTTTTTAGATGATGATAAACCGACCCTTACTTGAAGAATGGTGGTTCCTAAACCTAACCTATAAACATGGTGGACCAAGGACTTCCAGGGTAAAAAAAGACATTCCATGAGCCCCCAACAACCCCATGGGAAAAATCAAGGTTTCTTCTCCCCACCTGAAAACCAGGTTATTTACCATATAAAAAACCTCTACTGGGATGTCCATAGTACTTAGTAAATGGATTATAACCGCTATATAAGTAGGTTGTAAGTCCGCTAAGTAGGTTATCAACCAACTTACTAACTTCCATGGACACCCTAGTAAACATGTAGGTTTTTTTTGGGTGCCCACGGTTGATTTATCTGCGGATTGCTTCAATCCTCCAACCCATTCCTGGGGCATATTAGTTGTGCATACCACCGAGGAAGGTGGCGAAGCAGATGATGCTACGATGTCGGCGCAGGAATTAAGGCCCGATGATGTTTCGGTTCAGGAAATCTAGGTGGTGGCAACTCAAATATTTTTTATTTTCACCCCCATTTGGGGAAGATTCCCGATTTGACGAGCATATTATTTCAAAGGGGTTGGTTCAACCACCAACTAGAAATCCCATGGGGAATTTTTCAGGGGGCGAAAAAAACCCTCCGAAAAGCCACCGCCTGCCTATTCAAGGGATGACCCCGGGCTTATACATGGCATTTGGGGGGATTGGTGCACCTGAAATTCCCGGGGATGGAATGGATGTGAACTGCGAACGGGGAATTGTGAAAAAGTACCTCCTTTGGAAACAAGGCCATAGAATTTACCAAAATTTGACAAATAGATACTAATTATACCCCTGAAGTTTAATGTAGCCCCCTGAAAATGGGTCTTGCAAAAAAGGAAAGGGATCTCTTCTAACCAACCATTTTTCAGGGGAGAACTGTTAAACTTCGGGGGAGTAAAAGTGATGGTTTGGAAAAATGTGTCTCCGACTCCTTTCAAATATGGTTACTTTTTGGGTATTCGTGTTAAACATGTCAGGGTAGGAGAATTATCTTGGTTCCAGAGTATGATGATGAACGGTTTATTCACATGCCAAAAAGAAATGCATTGTTCTAGGTTCCATTCTCGGAAGGTGATCATTCTCAGATGCATCTTCCAAACCGAGCCAACACATTTCAGAAGGTATATTTTTGACTTCAAATCCATGGGATTTTTGTTGAAAAACAGGTTCAAGGTCCACCCTAGTCAAAGTGTAGCCCAATAGAAGGTGGCCCCTATGAATGGACGAAAATACATGGGTAACTGGGGAGTTATAACTCCTATAAGTGGACTTATAATATATCCCGACGTAGAACTGGTAAGGGGCCCACCTTGTAGGATCCATGGGACTGTTCTAATTACCTACGTTTGCTTTGAATGGCATAAATTTGATAAAGGTAAATACACCAGTCCCATGGATCCTATATGAGTAGGAGACTGGGATTTGTCACCTAATAGTCATCACAAGACTTCCCAAATGCGCCGAAGGGGACTGGATGATTTACCCACATGAATGGCTGAAATTTGATGGTCAATTATAATAGGTAAAACTTCCCAGTTCCATGCCCGGCGCATTTGGGCATGGTAATATCTCATGACGGTTCCATGGGACTGGTATATTTACCTACATTTCGTTCATTTTAATGGTAAATGTAGGTAAATATGTTTGTGTCTGTATATATATATATATATATATGTACATATCAGTCCCACGTCCCATGAAATATTTTCACAAGAAAAAAAACCAACCAACTCCTCAGTGTTTTCCCCGGGATGCTTTTTTTGGTCCAGGACATCGCATAGTGATCCCTTACAAGTGGATCCTTGGGCCTCAGCGACGGGTTTGGAAGGGTCACCACAAATAAGCAGTGATCAGTGCACCCTGGTTGGTTAGGTTGTAATGCGAGACTCAGATTTAGCGTAGGGTTTCCCCCTAAAGAATTTGAGGGGTTTGTTCCCCCCCAAAAAAGAATCTGGTTTAGGGTATAGGATGAGATCCTACCCAGCTATATTGAGGATTAAAATAAGCCATTGTACGGAGGCCTTTTAACCAACCTGGATTTGATGGAATAACTGGAAAGCCATAAATCTCCAGGTATTATACAGTATACCAGTCTGGCTTGTATTATCTTTGGTGCCTCTCTTTCTGAACGACCTATGACACATGTGAACCCTGAGGCTGACGCAGCCATCGAACATGTGACCTGTGAAGGCGTGGCTTTGGTCACTCCGACTGTCCTTTCCGAGTTCAGTCGATCTAGTCGTTCTGGGGCACTCCTGTGGGGTGATGCCCACGGCAGTAGAGACACGTATCTGCAGCGCAACAATCCGAGTGTTGCAGGTTTTCGCCGCTGGCATTGGGGAACTGAACCCCATTTCTGGACACCTTTGGACGCAGCGATTGCCACTACGGCAACGAGTTGAGTGACAAAGAACTGCAGATCCTCACTGCGAACCAGATGGGCAACAATGCAGCTGGAGCAGCCAGAGCTCCTGCCAGAGCTCCTGGCGATGCTGGCGCAGTTGATGACGGTTCGAGACGCTCCTGTCACGATCGTGGGTTTTGACGTACTGCTCAAATGGTGGTGACTAATGTGAATATGGTATAAGGGAATTCCTCCCAAAGTAGCCTTGATTTAGGTTTAGGAAGTGTCCTTTTGAGAAATGATAATTTTGAATCTAAATCTGCTAAGGTGATGGGACTATCTAGTCATTATCTGACGACATGCCTGGATGCCTACAGGATTTGCAAAACTTGTCAGATCGCGATGCTGTCTCTCTACGAAGGAAAAAAAACAATATTTATATCAAAGCAGAGTGTGTTTGTTCCGGTTGGCATGAAAGCACCATACTGTTGATGGTTCAGAAATCCGGCTAACCACCTGGGATGTTTAAAACATGGTCAATAATGCGAAACAACTACCAACGTCAACTGGTTCTCGCTGGATTTCTGGGTCATCAACTGTATTAAAATGGGGAATTCCAACCAAACCAACCAGGATTAGGACCACTTGCTCATGTCAGAAATATCATGGGCAAGTTCAGCATCTCTTAAGAAGGGGGATGATACCATTGGGTGCTTCAGAAATCGGCACCGGTTGCAACCAATTCAGGCACACCACAGGGTCCGGGCAGTTTATACCACATAAGTGGTGGGTGCTTCACCAGGAGTTCCCATCAGCAGTACCAGATGGGGTTATTTCACCCTTTTGAGTCGGGTTAGTTCATCCCAACCCCCATTTATTTTCAGCCATGTACAGCAGTTATAACCGCCATTTATTAATGATTTTAGCTGGAGAATCACCATTTTGATATTTTGTTGGTGATGCTTTTTGCGGATAAAAACCATAGTTTTAAATCACCATCATTTACCACCATTTGAAAGATTCACTTTCGCATTCGTGGCGAGTCAGTCGCAACAAAATCCAAGCCAGCAAGAATTTAATAGCTTCAGCTGGAGGATGTTGTGGGTCAATGTCCTTTTCCTTATCTTCCCAATTCCTGGGCTGAAAAGGGACCCCTTCCAAATGGCCGAACTTTATTAAGCTTCATGGTACTTTAGTAAATGGATTAATCAGTTCACCCCTATATAAGTATAGGTTGTATTGTTAGTCCCCTAAGGAGGTGAAAGAAACCAACTTACTAACGATCGTTCCTAACATTACGAACCCAGCCAGACATCCTAGTACTCAGCCCTCCAAGTGGTTCTCGGCTGAAAATCGACGTTTCCAACCGAGGACTTGAAAGACATGGACAAGGCCAGACTAGTAGAAACACACAACCTGAACGAATGTAACGTAACGAAACTCCGGAAAACATGGTATGTAATAAAGCTACAAAAAGATGTTGTTTTTTAGAATGTTTGCTTATAGTTACTGTTGGTTCTTAGTGTGTTTTGTTAGTTTTTGGAGGTTAAGTTGAATTGTCAGAGTCGGTATCAAGGTAACAGGAAAGGAGGGTTTAATTCCTTATTAAGGGAAACCAATGTTTAATAAGCTATAGGCTATAATAAGCTCTTAATCAGGCCTTATTTCTGGGCGGGTACCTTAGTGAGGGTAGGGGTAGGTTGACTAGCCATTATTTTTTTGGGGGAAATGGTGGTGTGATGTACCTAAGATTTAACCGAAGTTCCATAAGTGTATGATTTATTTTACATTGAAAACTGAAAACATGATGATTTTCCAAGTTTGGTTTTGGATTTGTTTCTTCTAAACGGCCCATTTTCAAGTGAACTCATGTGAATTTCTCCGGGGTGGATTTAATATATAAACCAATGAAAAACGCCCAAACCACTCCCCACCAGCGCCGCTGGGGTTTTTGGGGTCCAAAAAACGACGACCTCCAGCTGCCCCGAGTCCAAACAAAACCCCGTGCCAGGATCCAGCTTGGGCAGTTTGACCAGCTCCTGTGATGGAGGTTTTCGGACTGGTCCTACTTCAACAGCTCTGCTGGAGGGGCATCCGGCACTGTTGGAGCAGGGCGCCAGCCAGGAGCCCAAAAACGACTCAAGCAATGCAAATTTGTGTTGAAAGTGTTTTTTTGGTTATTAAGGAACAACAAACAAAAATAATTAACGCCGTGCATTTATGGTTGTATTTGATTTTACCCGAAAAAAGAAACAGGAACATTTCCAAGATATCCTTAAAAGTCCCACACAAGAGATGTTTTTCGCATCAAAAAAGACCCTGAAGAATTTTGTTTTGGTTCCAACGTTCTTCACTTTTTGAGACTTCAATTGCCATACTGAGTTCAGTTGAATCACAGTTTTACATTCAGGGAACATTTGAAACCCCCGACTCCACGTCATGTCTCCCATGATTTCAAGGAATGATGGAAGCCTGGTAAATGGGTTTGTTAACTAGAAGGTGGGCCCCTATCAAATATAAGTAAGGTTATAACTTCAATTAGGGCTTATAACCCCAGCCCAGTTACCCATTTATAAGGCCATTTATAAGGGTTAACCGGTTAACCCCACTTATAACTTTTAACTATATAGTAGAGGCCCACCTTTTAGGTGTTTCTTTTCAACCGGTGCAGTATTTTGGTTCGCGTCTATCAGGAAATGTTCTCTATTTGTGCATGAATCTTTACCCCGCACCATGAGGAAATGATCTAGTTTGAATCACATATGAAACGAGTGCTTCAACCACCAACTAGTTATAGAGTGATTGTGAAATTTCATGAGATTCTTTCTTTTGAAACCAAATGCAACGTATGTTTCTTGTGATATGCTTGGGTGTTTTGGATCACTGCTCCTCGATGTTTGTTTTCCTTTCCACGGTTTTGCTGGACCAAATGGCCAGTTGGGCATGGAATTTTGTTGGGTTTCAGAGTTGTAGAAGCCATGGAGGTGCATGCAAAGTTACGTTTGATAGAAACATCGCACCAGTTCACTGGCAGTTTTGTTCAAGAAAATCAGTGCCGTTGTGTGCCACTTCACATTTTGCCCAGAAACTTGATAAAGGTCGTTTGTTTTTTTTGTAAAACATATTCATCGGAGATGATTGATGGGTATGAAAATCCCGTGAAAATTGGGGGATCTGAGCTATTTGGATGATGTATTTTCTCCTAATGAGGAGCTATTATTGAGCAATGAAAAAAAAGGGCCCCTGGTTGGTTCGGTTATATAGTGGATTATACTACCCAATTATATAGGGATTATAATAAGCCATTGTAAGAATCCCTATAAACCAACCAGTAATAATCAGTATAATGGAATGTCATAAGGATTTTTTTCATGGCTCATTTGGAACCCTTTCGATTCCTCAAGATTCACCGGGTTGGTTGGAATCTTTACCCTTTCTGGATACGTGGGATTCTTCGGAAATTTGAAAACCCCCTGGAGTCAGCGAAAACTGCCAGCGGAACAACAGAATTTTTCCACATCAACATCATTCAGCCAAGCAGGGAGGAAAACCTGGATGAGACTTTTTTAGGGAATATTTAATGGATCTACCCCCCCTCCCCTAACCCAGGACAACAGCGATTTCCAGAATTTTCCCCATAGTGAGGCAGCATCCTGCATCTCTTGGGATCGATTCAAGGGAATACTTACCATGGCGGAAACGTCAACCTACCCGCACCCAAAAGGGCCACGGCTGCCCCACCCGAAAACGAAAGAAGGGTTTACTGTAATATAGTCGGCCATATAGGGAAACTACAATGGGTTTTCAATAAGCCCGGATCATAAGGGACCCCGGCTATTTCTAAGAGGGCTACTGCGTTAGGGGGGGACGTTGGTTGACTATAGCCACGATTAAACTTGGAAATCCGGACCAAACTTGGCATTACAAGATGGTTACACCTGTTTTATTCGACCCGTGTCAATGTGTCGTGGAATCTCCAGGAAAACAGCACCCAAAAAATGCACCGTTTTTTTTTAACGTAAGATACGTGTCCTGGAAGGTAGGAATTGTCCTTTGAGAACTTCCGAGATTTCACTAAGCTTGGATAAACAAACACCACAAAAAATGCGGAGAGTGTTTTTTGGAGTGGGGGGACTTCCCAAAATGGTTTTAATTTATCTTAGTTTAATATTATTGTTCTTTTTTCTTGTTCAAATTTGCCCAGATACTTTCATGAAGTCATGACCAGGTGGAAATGATCCAATTTGACGGGAATATCTGTTCAAGAGGGGTGACAAACAAAAGCACCGCCTAGATATTCTGCAAAAAACATAGCACCTGAAAATTAATAGTTGCAATACTAGTTTCCATTTGGCAAGGCCTATTTTCAGGGGCGAGCTGTCAGTTTCAGGGAGTGTAATATTCCAAAAAAAAAATTGGCAGATTTTGCAGGATTTTCTTCCGGTGTCAAACTGGCTTGGTCCAGCCAGCCTTTTTGGAATTCCAAGACATGACGCTTTTTCCACTCGAATGTTCACCAGATTTGCCATGCCGTTTTTGTACAGGAAACGCCGAGGGGTAGACAACTATCGGCCTGGCTGGTGATGAACAGTTCTTGAAGAGGGACATGCAAGGTTTTGGCAACTACCTTATCACTCATCTTACACTTACCCCTCAAAAATCAACCATAACTTGAAAGGAAACATCTGTTCTAATCATAAGATTCATGGTCTGTGCAATTTTTCAGGCTCCATGATTGCCAACAAGAAGAAATTTCGACGTCAGAAATTTCCTTCAAAATGGTCCCTCACCAGACATGATCGAGATCGCCACTGCATTTCTGGAGGTTGAGGTTCAAAACAACTTCTGATTACTTATTAGGCACCCGTGGTTTGAGGTTATCATTTAGACTTTCTTTGTGCTGGGTGTCCTAAAAAAAGCAATTTTGGATTCACAAAATCAAGGCAACAAAAATATGTCCAACGATCGAACAGCCTTTCTGGTTTTGGAAACAGGTGGTAAGTAGGAAGGAAAAAGTGAACTACGAGGCAACATAAAAAGCCTAGTATACATGTGCCAGTTGGGTAGCTCTATGTTACCATTTGTCCACCTTTTGTTCACAAAACATCTGACCAAATTCCATTGAAACAGACTTTTTTTTTCAAACGGTCCCTCGGGTCCCACAGTGAAGTTGAGGCCTTACACAAAAACCATGAGAGTTACTCCCTGGAAAACTAACATGTCCCCTGAAAATCAATGGTTGGAAGTTGGAAGATGTATTTCCTATTGAAATAGTTCCTTTTTAGGGGACATGTTAGTTTTCGGGGGTGTACTTCCAAAAAAAACGGTGGATTTGTCTAAACTTCATGTTTTTCCTCCTCGAAGACCAAACATCACTGTTGACTAAGCACATGGCCAACGGAGGTGAGTCATGTTGAAGAAGTCACCAGTTCCCATCCCAGATTTTGTTGCCACTGACTTGCTTTTTTTTTGGGGGTGTCTTAGTCCTTCAAGACCCGTTCTTTTAGTAAGTTGAATTTGTTTTTTTGGTGATGTTTTACGGATTATACCATGGGATTGAATCACCATGTTTAACCACCATTTGGGAAAATGTTTTTGGGAACCTTCTCCAAGTATTTTGAAAGACATCCAAGACTTTTTGAGTGTTTTGACCTTAAAGACCATTGTTTTAGTGACTTCCATTTGTTGACTGTGGAATTTTTGCTTTGTACCATCGTAAATCACCATCAAACCACCATTTCAGAATATATTTTTGAATTTTTTGAAACGTTTTCCAAGCATCTTAAATTTATTAAGCAAATCAAAGTTTTTTATTCGGATAATTTTTGGACCTACACAACCCGCCAAAAAAATCCAGGTCAATTGATTTAGACTTTAAAAATACACTGGAGAAAGAAGCACTTGAAAGAAGGAGAATGACTTTAGAATAAGGTCTCAGTTGGAAATGTCAAGAAAAACATCTCTTGCATGTCTCTTTTTCTTGGCATCTCGAGTGGAAAATTTCGCGAACTCTTTTTTCACGCGGGAGAGTTGGAGTGGACCTTCCCGGAAATCGCGGAAATTCTGTTGGTACTCTGCAGTTCGCCCCTGCAAACTAGCGGATGTCCCCGAAAAAGGGACTATTTCAATAGTTTAAATACATCTGAAGCAACCCTTAATTTTCAGGGGACATGTTAGTTTTCGGGGTTTAGTACATATTTTGCCCAAAACCCTGGGATTATAAGTGGTTACATAATAAGTTTATTGTTTTTTTAAATGCAGGGAACCCATTTTTTAACGACCTTAAAATACATATTTTCGGACCCACGCATCTTGTGGCCGGATGATTGACATGTGTGTTTTTTTTGGAACATTTTGGGACAAGGAAGATCTAATCGATCTGACGGACCTTTTTTTTTTGTTGAAAATTTTCCCACTCCACTTGACCGGATCCAATTTGTACAGATCATCGAGATCTTGTTTGATCAAAAGCCTGGGGGTTTTGGATGTGGATGTATTGGTGGGCCAGGTTTGCGTGGTTTGCGATTGTTTGTTCACCATACTTTGGTGTCACAAGAAATTATGCACATGTAAATCTACCAAGTGATATACTATAACATTATTTTTTCTCTAATAGAATATATATATTCTCAAATTATATGATATCACGTATTATGTGCCTGTTCATGCCGAATTTAAATAGTGGCAAAATTGTGACTTTGTTACCAAATCCCTAGCACATTTTTACAGGACATGTCATTTGGTGTTAGCTGTTGTTGTGTTGAATATGTCCCAAGACCCCCCATGAGAATTCCCTCCCAACTTCCGATACCTTGGAGTGTCAAAGAATAGGAAAAGGTTAAGTTACGATCCTGGGAGAGGATCATCCCAAACCTTACAGTGACGTAAGTATTTTCGGTTGGTAGAGCCATCACCCATATATGTAGGGATGAGTTTACCAAAACTTGCATTTTTTCCTA
This sequence comes from Breviolum minutum Mf 1.05b.01, assembly GCA_000507305.1. Classification (NCBI taxonomy): domain Eukaryota; class Dinophyceae; order Suessiales; family Symbiodiniaceae; genus Breviolum; species Breviolum minutum. Next base: position 12,925 of record DF240338.1, on the reverse strand, counting down.
TGGGTTTTTGGCGGTCCAAGGCCAAGGTAGTTTAGCGCGCCCCCCCAATTTATAAGGCATGAAACGGAAATGTATGTTGATAGATTGTTTTCTTCAATCACCGCGGCAGGCCTTAAATCGAATGGCGCGAGAGGATCCAAATGCACTGGACATTATCGCCACTTGGGGAGGAAGAGAACTCTTGGAACAGGCGGCAGCGACGGCAGCAAAGAACAGCAATGGAATTTTTCATAAATTTTCACTTGGAACTACCACCCACCTAGTAATAGTCACCTTTTTTAACGTTTCGCATTAGTGTCTCGTCAACGGTGAGAAGCTCCAGCGATAAGCGTGAGTCTAGCCACATATCAAAAATCCATGGAAAGATGAAATGATAGGATGATGGGGGGAAACAAACCACATTGGGGTAACAGTCACCAGCAGGAATTTATTCAATTTCTAGTGGAATCCCCTGTAACTGTTACGGTGCTTTGACTCAGAAAGAATCGCCGGAGCAGTTCAAGACACGTCAAGACTCATTAATGCGAAACGTTAAACACCAGGTGATTCAAGCCGTGACCTTTTGATTCCCTAGTTGGAGGCCACTGAACCTTTCCAAATGGTCACTTTTTCACCATCCCCAAAAGGGCACCAGCAGAATTGCCAGGCATGTGGGCTGTTACTGGGTGGGGGGTTAGATCCAACATATTTCCCAAATACTCAATGTAGGCTCTATATCCCTAAGAATCCAGACTATGATGTATGTGAGATGTCGGTGCATAGCAGATTCCAAAGGCGAATGAGGTCGGATGTGCCGAGAGGAGCAACAGGCGAAGGCCTTACCGAAGTCAAGTGGACGTCGTGGATGAAGAATGGCTGACATGGGTTGATCTGCTTTGGGTTTTTCACCAGATGGCATTGGCAATGACACTATGATTTTGGCTTTACAGAGGCTGGTTGGTTGGCAGCAACTAGCGCTTTGGGTCTTCAATGGCTGGCATGGATGATGATGCCTGACGGAATTGATTTGTGATAGCTGGTTGCGTGCGTGGATTGATGGGCGATGGATTTTGAATGGTTTCCAACAGTTAGCGTCTTGGGTTTTTCACTGCATGAATTCGGTATTGGTTCTATGCTGCGATGGTGGATTGCTGATAGCTGGCTGTTGGGATGTTGTTGTTGTTGTTNTGTTGTATTTTCAGCTTAAATTTGTTGTTGCATGTTTATCTCAAAAATTGTGGGCCAAAATGATCCAAAGTTGACTACTGGCACATATGTTTTCTTTTTCACATTTCTGTTGGTGAAAAGTCCACGAGTCCACTGATTGCTGTGGGATGCTCTAAGTCGATCGCTCCTCAAAAATTGTAAGCCCGACTTTTGTGTTTCCTAAGAATCCAAAGGACCCTCCAATGGAAGGGTTTGAAAGAACCTGTATGACGCAGGGTTAGGGTCCTCAAAATAGCCAGGCCTTTGAGGGTCCAATGATCCTTAGGGTTGTTTAATTTATTAGCCACCCTAAGAATCCATCTCCCCTCTCCTAGAAAAAAACACCACACTACTCCCTTTTTAACACCCCAAAGTTCGGGGTCCCCAAACCCGACATCCCAAGGATTCTTAGGCGAGTATTAATGGTCGAATGGTGCTTAGTTGCTCTTGGATGATATGATGTGAACTCCAAAGAGTCTCCAGTTAAATCTTGTCTTGCAAGGGATTCCTAATTTTTGTTAAAGGCTCTTAAGAACACTACTAGCCTCCAAATAAAAGATATGGCATGATATTCCCCATCGGATCCGTGCATGGTATATGTTGACCGACATTCTTTCGTAAATTACGGTCTCGTAAATGCAGGTAAATAGAACGAACATACATGGATGGCATGGGGTTTCTGCAGAAACATTCGTCACAACGATGCCATAAGGTCCCAAGGTTTGGGAAAAACAACATGCAGTGGAGCAGTGACCAGCTGACCCTGGTTACTTCTGTTGATGGAAGAAATCCTGCACCACCTGGGATGTTTAAAACCATTGTAAATGATGGGATAAACTGCTCATCAACTGGTGCAGGATTTCTTCCATCAACAGTTGCTGTATACAGGGGATGGACTCCTACTCAGTTACATTGGGAATTCAAATAAGCCATCCATTATATTGTAAGGATCCCAAGAAACCAACCAGCAGCATTAAAAACTCAGCCAGGGTTTTGAACTCCTACTCAGTTACATGGGGACTGTGATAAGCCATTATAAGGATCCCTATGAACCAGGATTCCATGGAATGTCAAGGCTTTAAACCTCGCTCAGTTGATGTTTCCCAGTTTTTCTGGTATAGAAATCGACACATTAAAACTTCGGGACCATTAAATGAGACCAATGGGACCCATCTTTTTTTAAGGGGATCAAACTTGATGCTAAAATGTGAATGTGCGGCATTTTTTGTGGTTTCCCCAAAACATAGTGCATTTATGTGCATTTGTGCTATGATGACCGCTGTAAAAATTGCTGATGTACTTGGAAGATTAGGGTCAGTTTTCCTTTTGGACTAATCCCCATTTATAGGCCATGAATGGCCATTTGGAAGGGGGATAACCCCAGGAATTGGCTTACGATCACCATGGTTATTAACCACTTACTAAATGGGACGATCCTGAAAATAGAGAATGATCATCGACCTTTATAGTAAGGGTGAAGGTGCTGCTATTTAGTAGAATCAAAACAGCTTTTGAAAAGGAGGACCGCAATTTTTGAGAGACATCTCTCTACATATTTACACCTAGATCTTATACCAGGGATCTTAAATGAATGGCATTAAAAAAACGAGGATATCCAACAAACACATGAAAAAAATCAATCACACTCCAAAAAAACTTGCGCCCATTTTTCTGAATCTTGTTGCTTGGAAAATGCTTCCAAAATCTCCCGGATTTCTCGGGGAGCCTCCCCCCACTTCACCACCACAGGTGGAAGGAGAATGGGGCAATAAAGATGAGTTACTCGGTTCGAAGTCAGGGTGGAAACCCCTGCAGCAGCAGTTACCTCCGGTGAAACCCATAGGCGGCCATTTATAGCAGTCCCGTTTGGCTTCCAAACACCGTTTCAGTGAGAAAGGTATGGCTGGACCCCAAAAACATGCCTTTTTTTAAAGACCGAACCTCAGGAGGTATTTGGAAGACTAGGGAGTTATTATAACTTCCCTAAGGATCATTGGACCCTCACCCTTCCATTGGAGGGTCCTTTGGATCCTTAGGGTAAAAAAATAGGAGTCAATCTTTAGGGGTCCGATTTTCCCATGTAACTTGGATGTGTTTTTGTGATTTTGTACGGATTCGATCCCATGGGATTCATCACCACTGGAATCACCACCATTGAAGGGAGAAGATGTTTGGAACTTTTTGCCAAGCATTTGAACAAGCAAATCCAAGGAAAAGAGAGGACTGAGACATACTAAGGGGTTCGGCCGTTTTGGAAGATGAATGCCTACCAACTCAACCATGAATATACCTTAAGTGTTATAAGAAAAGTACCTATGAAATGATACCCCCCCCCAAAAAAAAAAGAGAGGCCTGAATGACTTGAGACATGCAGGCTTTAACTGGTAAAACCGGCGATGAAATTCAGCAAATTAATATTTGAATTGGGCAGGGTTGTTCAAGAATTATTAAGTAGCCATCAATATCCATTAGAGAAGTATAGGCATTATATGTGCACTAAGAATCCTGACCCCTCAAAAGTGTCTATTTTGAGGACCCAAAAACACCCCTTGTTGTACAGGTTCATTCACCCCTTTGATGCTTAGGGGTAAGAAGATACAATGATGGTGACTTAAGGTATACCGGTATACCCTTCTGTAACCGGCTGGGCTCAGGGTCAGGCAGCTTCGGTCATACTCTGTCAACGGTGAGGCTGCGCCCCCACTAGTTGTGAATGGAGTTATGCGGCCCCGATAAATAGCCTTATAAATGGGGTGAAATCACCCCAAAATAAGTGGAGTTATGGGCGCCTACTCATAAATGGTAGGGGCCCACCTTGTACCAGACCAAAAAAAGGTTGGTATTTTTTTCTCCCACCAAAAACTCTACGCTTGTGCCATTTGAAGAACATCTACTTTTCCCATGAAGGATGGGACGATTGTATACAGGCATCATTTTATTCTAAAAAATGGGTTGGATATGCACATGTATGGTGATTTGAGGGATTGATCTTAGTGAATTGTTTGGGTTGGTAACATCATGAAGCCCCATTTACCTACATCCTCGTCTTTTTGTTTAGGAAATCAACCATTCAGGTAGGTAAATTTAACAATCATCCCATGAACCCTGCAGGTTTGGAAGGCGGTTTGTTTTGCTAGCATCCAATTTCAGTGTACCGCCAGAGTTTTTTCCACATCACCATGGTTTTTCCATGGTACCTCCTACAAGGTGGGCCCCTACTAGTTATAAATGGAGTTACAACCCTACTTATAACTAGTAGGGGCCACTTTGTAAGGAATTTTGGTCCGAGTTGGACTAAAGAAAGGCGGAATGGACAAGAGATGAGATTCTGGGATGTCCATCATACTTACTAAATGGATTATAACCATTTATAACCTCTATATCAGTAGGTTGGATACGTCCCCTAAATAGGTTGTAGACCAATTTACTAACTAGTTACTAACTTTCATAAAACCCTAGTAGGCTTAGGATAGTGAGACAAGGGTTTTTTGCGGCCAACATGGGATCTCAAGGCGTAGTTTGGAGAATCTAAAATGTCACTGCGTGAAAAGTTCCCAAGAGTCAAACCCTTCCTGATATGTGAAAATTCCCATGGAGGTTATAGTCATACTGTTGATGGACAAAATCCGGCGGTCTGAGGTTGGTAGTTTGTCCAATGATTCACAAGGTTTTATACATGACAGGTGGTGCAGGATTTCAAGGATTTCTTCCATCAGCAGTAGATGAGTGTTTTTTTTAACATGTGTTTTTTAAACATAATGTGCAGAGCTGGTGCCGCAGGAGACACGTGGAAAGATCCTGATGGTGTAGAATTGAAAAGTCTCCCACTTCCAGAGACATTTGAAGCCAGCTTTTACGATGGCAGCTTGACAATCCGGATTTTCAACTCAAAAAGACCTATCGTTTGGACATAGCCCCCTTACGGTGGAACCAAATCGGACACACCTGTGATTCGTGACATTGGTTTTTTTCTGACCTCACAGCATCCAAAGAAACCAGGCTGAAAGTTACAAGAAAAGATTGATGATCGCAGATAGGCGCAGATGGTGGCGCTACCATGTCGCTTGCCACAGCTCCTGCTATCGCAATGAGGAAGGCGAATATGTCCCAGAGTACGTATAGGCCTCCATGGGTGCCGGAGTTGGTGACATCACTCCGATAGTGGATCTTGTGGCGACCAGGCGACCTCAGCTCCAAGATCCAAGTTTTCCAGACCTGGCGAAGTCAAGGAGCTCCAGCGCCAAGTGCGCATCTTGCAGCGCCAAGTGAGCATCTTTAATGATGTGGTGGCGCACAGTGCAACTTTCCTCCGTGTCCTGCAACCTGTTCTGCCACGCACTCCATGGGTGCTTTGCACAGATGTTGATGGCCGCTGGACACCGTGTCATATCCTCGTTGAACCATACCATTCAAGATGACAACTTGCCAGCACTCCCATCCAGGTTATTTCACCCCAATGAAACCCTGACCCCTATAAGTATCGCTGTTTCGCACAAGTGGAACCCGTGAAACCCATTTACAAGGCCATTTATGGCGGCCCCATTTCATCCCGTTAGTAACGACGTAACGAAGCTCGAAGCCAACCGGGCCTATTGAGGATGATCTATCTCCATGCCCTGAATCTCCGGAGAAGATTGAAGAAGACCCAGGTTGGGGAAGTGTTGAGCTTCAATTTGGCGGGTGGATAGGCAGTGTTCAAAATGACTGATTCACAAAAATGGATATGACTGAAGCTGCCAACAAAAAATGAGGCCTCTCAAAATGGTCTCAAACTTATGTATATGAATGTATATGATATATAACCGCTGCAGTGTTTTTTTCTCTCGGTGCTTCGGACCTTACAATCAAAAACGCAGGTGTTCCATACCCACATGCTCCGTGTATGGAATATTGGCCTACATTTGGTTGTTTTTGTATGCCAAATCTAGGTAAATTTACACCATCCTATGGATTGCGTGGGATGGATTTCACCTTTCTGAAAAGCGCATGTTGTGAAAGGCATGAGATGGAAAAAACAAAGTGTTCATGTTATCTTTTGTAAAGGCAAACATTCTTATGTATAGTTGTGTTTATATTTTTCTGGGAAGAACCAACATGCAGATGCTTTTTAAAATTGGTTATATGCGCACATCATTTTTGTTGAATCCATAACTTCTCAATTCGAGAATCAAAAAGACATTCGATTTGGGTAGACATAGAAATCAGACTTCACAAGGAAACAAATTGACCATTTTTGGGAGGAACATGCCCTAGACATCCAAACACTTGCTGAAAAGGCATTTGGACCCCCAAAATATATCTAAAACATATTCTCACGATTAAACTCTTTTGCATCGATATTGACTTATTTGGAGTATATACACTCCGGGGAACCAACGTATCCCTGTGGAAAAGGAGCATCATCTTCAAAAGCGGCGACTGGTACAGGGAGTAATGATATTTTGACTTGAATTTTTTATACCTTGGATCTACCCCCAACCCAAGATTATCCAGTGGCAAATTAATATGGTTAGTTTGGGATTCCCTACTAAATGATACGCGAATCCTGGTTGTGACGAGCCAGCATCCTGGGGGTGGTAGATCCAACCGATACCTCTCGAAACTCTACAAGGTGGGCCCCGAGCCAATCGTTACAAATGGAGTGACATGGGGCCCCTGTAAATGGCCGAAAATACCTGGGTAACAGGGGTTATCTCACCCTATACTTATAAGAGTTATTTCACCTCATTTGTACGAAAGCTTTACATCGACTGCGGTTTACCAGGTCAAGTCCCAGGTCAAGAAGAAGAAGGTGGGCAGATTTGGGCCCGGCAGAATTTTTGACCACGTGAAAGTCGACGTTCTCCGGATGTAGAGAAAAACGCAGCTGCACGATGCTGCCACGTTTTTCTGGTGGGCCCCCCATTATCCTGTCAAAATGTAGCTGAGATACATCGCAAATATGGTCTATGGGATGTCTATGGGAATATGGAATATTTACCAAAGATAGTTCCATATATAAAAATGAGCCGCGAAAATGCAGGGTAAATATTCGGGCAAATATGAGTCTTTTCACATGGAGTCAGTTGATTATATAATTTGGTTGACCATACTTTCCACCTGGAAAACTTGACAAAACACTGAAGCCATGGTCTTGGACATTTCGCAAATTCACGGATGTCAGTTTTTTGAATGGTTTTTAAGTTAAATTATATCATACCTCATCAATACAACATGAGTTTCATCGTTTTTGGATGTAATCAGTGTCTGATTCTTTGCAGCCATTTCCAACCCAAAAAACAAATCGATGCTAATTGAAGTGGGCAAATTTTTAGCGACCCTTTACCCACCGAGGTGAGGAGTCATAGTAAGGGAATCGCCCCCACATGCCCAAACAATTCAGGTTTAGGAGTCGTAAAACAAATCCATGTATAGTTGATCGTTTCAGTTGGATGGTGATTCCAAATCTTTACGAATGGGAACTGGTTGGGGAATTGAATTCAGGTATATAGGAATGATAGGAAGATTTGCCCAGATTGATGATTTGATGTGTGTGTCACTCCCTATAGACTCAAAAACCCCAAAAACCAAAGACCTTCAGGTGGTTTGGGTTGGATGGATGCTAAGGCGGCTTTCCCCCCAAAGCCTTGGATTTTGTTTTGTTTTGTTTTAAGGTGACTTTTTTTTACGGATTTTACCACAGTGTAACCCATGGTAAATCAGCACCATGTTTTCAACCACCATTGATATAAGGGAGATTTTTTTGTGAAGGAACGTTGTTTGTCCCATCCGCATCGAAGAGTTGCGCGGAGCAAATCCATCCGTAAAAAATCAAACAAAAAATCAACACCCCTAGGGATCCATAGCATATCGAGCTACATGAATGGGTTCTTCTTATGGGAAAATTCAATGTTGCAAAAAATGCCAGATTTCAGCTTTCAGAGGATCCACGTGGGACTGGAATATATTACCATACATGAAGAGCCAATAGGAATTTCAACCATTCATGTACCCAGCACCCTTCCCCTTCGGAGTTGTGAACCCAACGAACCCTAAAGGGGGCCACCTCCTGGTGGCAGTTGTGCTACTAGCATAAAGGTGAAAAGGTATCGAAAAAACGGACTGAACCTACTATATATAAAGGATCATCCCAGTTAGTAGGTGGTTAATAACCATGTGGGACCCCTTCCAAATGGCCTTATACTACATAGCATATAAATAGGGGTGATCCGAACTAGTTACTTTACCTGGGGATGATCCCTCCAAGTAGCCCTTAATACTTAATAATCAAACCCCATATACATCTTATACAGTGGGTACCTTTGGACCCCAAAACCCATGGAAAAATGAAGGGTTTTTACACCACCATCATATGGGTGAAATAACCCCCTAAAAATGATGGAAACGTGGGTTCCCATGGTATTTCCCCTTTAAAAAGGGGCTCCTTGGAAAATGATCCTCTAAATCCGCGCAAGGTGACGATCCCTCCGGCTGATCTCGTCCGAATCCGGAAGTTTGGGGTCCCCGGGTGGTTCGCCCACAACGGCGGGTATGACTGCGGGGGGGGTGCCAGCTCGAGAGCCATCGAATTAACGATTGGATTTGTTTAGGTTGTGTTTTTGTTACGGATCCCTCATCTTCCCAGTTGCCAATATATCAGGTAACAAAAAAAAACCTGGTTCCAAATATATAGGAAAATGGAAGATGAGGGGATTATATCATCCCAAGGGATCCTGGCTCACCTTACCTGAGAATGGTTTATTTATGGAACCGAAATAAATACTTTGCGTTTTGGAGGTGATGAAGGACACCCCCAATCATCTTCAGACAAGGTGATTGGATCTCTTTTGGGGCATGGTAAATCACCATTTTTGGGCCCGAAGATTTCAAAGAAAACAGGTTCCTCTGGAGTGATGCATTGAAAATTGGGAGTTTTATCCGTGACCTTTTTGAAGGGTGAAAACGTGACCTCCGTTTGGGGGATCAAGTTATAGGTCACGAATGGAAGAAGCTGTTCAGGGGGTGATCATGTTGCGGATGTTGATTTTTTGAATGCAACATGTCTAAATTCTAAATATTAACTTGTTCATCAAATTATCAATTTGGTTTCGGGTTTCATGTGAGTATTTTTTGTGGGTCTACGGTGTACACCAATGGGATCCATGTAGCTGATCAAGGTGGTCCCCGAGCGGATCGTTTTTTCAACGGGTCGTGACAACATGGGTAGCCGGGTAGCCCCTAGAAATGGCTGAAAATAAATGGTAGTAACTCGGGTGAAATAACCTTAGCTTATAGGAGTTATAACCCCATTTATCATGGTAGGCGCCCACCTTGTATTTACCTCTGACATATAATCTTTTTTCAATCAACCATTCATGGAGATTGATTAATTTCATCCCGTGGATAATCGCAAAAACAAAAAAAACAAAGCTGGATTTCAGCAATTTGTAACGCATAACATCCATGTAACGTATACCCACATTCGGCTTAGTTTTATGGGAAATGTAGGTACCCTCCTGGGAACTAACATATCTCATATCATTATCCCCTGTAAAAGGTATACTCTTGAAGATGCTGTGCCTTTTTCTCCCGTGGGATATGTATTAGTTCCCTGAAGAATCAAAATATACCATGTACATACATTTGGATATATTTGGATAAAGTTCCCTAATTTTCCCCACCTTTTCGCAGGTTATTCGATGCATTGGATACCGATGGTAGTGGTTTGATTGAGGAGGTGAACCGACCGGGGGCTATGGATGTGATCGATGAAAAACTTCCACTGATTCGAAACAAACAACATCCCTATGGGGGTGAACCCCAGTGAAAGACCATTCATTAGGCAATTTATAGCAGTTTTTGTTGAAACCTCATTGTTTTAGTAACTTGGATTGTTTTTTTTTAGGTGCTTTTTTGAGATTATACCATGGGATTCATCACCATTTGGGAGAATATGTTTGATTCTTTGGAACTTTTTCCAAGCATCCAAGAGTCGCAAATCCAAGGGCATAAGCAGCATCCCTTGAATAATCAGAAGTCGTGTTGTTTTTGGCATTTTGCAGGGAATTTTCTTGTGAACTCTGGAACCATGAAGTAGGTTGAGTTGTAGGCCATATCTTCCATGTAAGGGTATTATTAGTTAGTAAGGAAGTTTTTACTTCACATTTACCATGAGAATATGCCAATTTTAGGAACATATCACTTACATTCACCTATCCCGTCATTGAACAAAAAGCAACTCACCAGTATCACGGAATGTAACTGTTGATAGAAGAACTCTTGCACCACCTGGGATGTATGAAACCCTGTAAATGATGGGATAAACTACTTATCAACTGGTGCAGGATTTCCTCCATCAACAGAATCATTCCATGTTTTTGTTGGCTCACTTGGCAAACCTGCTTGAGTATAGTATAGTTTTTAACAAACCGCATGTTTCTGAACAATAGCAAACTATAGCGAGCTTTTCCCGCGTGACACGGGTCACCAGAAAACATGTGCGTTTAGTGAGGGAATCCTCCTCCCAAAATGCCTGTATAATTCAGGTCGATGTCAAGGTGGATGAGTTTCCGAAATTCGTGACCTTCCATGAACGACAAACCTTCCAGAACTGCGACCACCCCGAGGTACTCCACAAAAGGCGATGCCCGGAACATCTGACGCAACAGATGTTACAAACGTGGTTGGGTGCCGCGGTTGCGGTGCATCGTCTGCTCCTCACTGCATGTTTGTCTTTGCTTTTCAGCTGCTCAACATCTCTTTCTCTTGAGGAAAGGGCTTCAATCCGAATGCCATAAGACGTTGTCCCATGATGAGTCCACAGACAAGGACCTCCACCCAGCCGTGGCGCCGCCGCGCGGGCGCGACCACGTGCGACGCACGAGCAGGCCAGCCACCCCCCCCCACCTCTCTACAACCAAAGGAAGTTTAGTTGAGAAACTTCTAATTTGATTACAATGACAGGCTTCGTGGCCACAGCATGGCCACCATCAAAAAGGAGGCACCAAAACTTCAGGCTGAGCTGCAGCATTTCCTGCGCACAGCGATGCTTGCTTTGAAGGATGAGATCGCAGGACGAGATCGCAACGTCATCGAGGGGCAGCAGACAATGATGCAGTGCTGGCAGTAGTTCTGCTACGGCTAAAGCCGCTAGGAAGGAGCAACTGCCTGGCCTTGCAGGCTGGCGTCGGAAAGAAAGTTTGCGACAACTTCGCTACAAGTGTGTGACACATATAAGAATTTGCAGATGTGGCATGAGGACAACCTCGATTTTAATGAGGTTGACAAAACCAGCCATTTTTTTGTTTTTTTTAACCGCGAGGTGTGTTTGTAATCCATTTAATTCGAGCTTGGGCCATGGCATTTGACGCAATACCACTGGATCTTTGAACCACTACTTGAGGAAGCATGACAAACCTTAACTTCAACAATCTAGTGGCTTCCCTTTAAATGCCGCAGATGTTTCAAAAATCCCGCTAACCAGTTGATACAACTAATTTTTCGTATATATACACATTGTTAATCCCTTTAGATATCAGGGTTTTGATAACACGTCAGCTGGTTCTTACCGGACCTCTGAATCATCATGAATATGTTTCTGCAAATGTCAGCAAAACATGACCACGTGATTTTGTTTAAGGTTTTTCTTAACGGATTTTACAATATATTGTGAATCACATTTTTTACCACCATTTGGGAGTATAAGTTTTGCCTTTTCCAAGCATCAAACCAGCAAAACCAAGATTTATCATGCGGCCACCAGATTCCTGAAATCCAATCTCATCTGAAAATTCCAACATACTTCTAGAACATACCCCAGACCCTCAAAAAAACATCTGTTTATTGTTTATGCTTTGGAAATCCTTTCGTTCATATTTGTATTTTGTGGTGCCTTTTGGGTCTGTTTTGTTTCTTCGGGTCTGTTGGAGTTTTCGAAAAAATCCAATCTCATCCAAAAAGTGGACAACATATGACACTTTTGGAAGGCTTTGAATCTTCCCGGCTTCCAGGTGAAACCATGTTTCCACTCCTATCGTTGGAATATTTGTTGAAGCCTATGAATATGTAGTTCCGCCAAAAACCTATCTCGTACAGCCAACTTTCACCTAAAAAACACAACCCACCCCAGATCACCGAACAAAAAACTCTCCGCGTTTTTCGGACAAGCTCTCGCCATGGTGTTTAGGAGGAGTTGGGCATGGCCTTCCAGATGATTGGTATGAAGTTTCTCCGTTTTGATTTGCTGCCTCGTTTTGGGCGGTGGGGAAGTTTTGTCCAATGTCCTAGGTGACGAGATAGGAAGTGGTTAGTAACCACCCATTTACAAGCCATAAAAAGGCAGTTTGGAAGGGGACTAACCCCAGGAATTTGGGACTTATGATCACCATTTTTTATTAACAACTTACTAAATGGGGTGAGCCTCTGAGTAGTCAATCTACCACACACCCCAAAAAAATAGATAAGGCCTTATGATCAGGGTTTATTAACCGTTAGATTGGTTTTTCCTTGATGAGGCTGGCTATGAAAAACATATCATTTTTTTCTGGGGATATATTTAGGGGAAGGGGGTAGGTTCACTAGTGATTACAGAGTAGTCAAAGGTGACTGGCAAAAGAGCTCCTGGATTTTGTTATGTGGGTTGTTGAATCCTTTTCTTGCCATTGTTGGTGGTTTGTTTCTGTTCGAATTTTCTTGGTTGTCCTTGTTAATGTATGTTACTGTTCCTTGTTGTTTGTTTCCTCTTGTTATTAAAGGGATTATC